>OY992886.1:84215434-84227934 GCA_963921405.1 Cepaea hortensis
GCACTTATCGCGAACATTTTGGTTAGTTTTTGTCTGTCTGCATGTGTATGTCTTGTCTTGTTTTATCTTGAATATCTGATTTTCTTATCGTTTTTTCCCCCGTTCGCTTTGAACTCAAGTGTAGTCCATACACATGTTACAACTTTTAGTGCATTGAACTAATATTTGCGCGTGGATTAGCTTTCCATATTTACCAATGTTCGCGCCATCAGGCGAACCCACTCGGACTTGAGGTACTTGTAATTTACGTCCCCAAGTCAAGGACGAGAAGTCATTATGTTTGTCCAACTCATCGGTGTAGGGGTTGAACCCGCTATCTCGGCACACATCTGAACGACCGGCATACATACCATTGTATGAAAACAAAAGCAAGGCACTGTTTCCAAATCGCCCGCAGCTGTGTTTCGAACGTCTTAGAGAAAGAGTAATTTGTGCTGGGTCCATCCATCATGTGGCATGCCGGTAAGCGTGGATGGTCATGTTTTGCCATCTCACTCGATCATCAGAGTCGTGGATCAACTATGTGTTTCTGTCTCGACTATGCCTCGTGGCCAAGCCATCCAGGTATTTACTTCTTGCTTTTTCCCTTGGTCTCTTCCCTTCGATCTTGCCAGTTGTCACCAAGTTGTCCAATTAATTTCTTCTCATAACTTCGCTGGCTTCTGAGGATGGGGACGGAGCGCTTATGGGAATGCCCCGAATGCTGTGATGTCGGTTCCTAAATCAATCAATCAATCAATAAATAAATTATAATAACATGCCCAAATAATTTTGACGGTCTACGTCTAATGTCTCTAATCAGTTTACGATCTTCATTTATTTCTTAAAGGACTTGTTCATTGATTTTTCTGTCTGTCCACGGTATTCTTTGCATTTTCCACAGGAACATTTCCACAGCCATCAGATGTTTTTCAGCTTGTCTGCTCATTGTCCCATTGTGCTGGGTGCCAGAAGCATAATACAAGATAACAGTATCTACTGACATGCCAGAAGCATAATACAAGATAACATTATCTACTAACATCATCATCAAGTGCCGTGCCGACTGGCGTAGGCGTTCATGACTCTCCACATATGTCTGTCCTTGGTTTTCTGGATCAACTCTGTCGTTGGAGTCACCGTCGCAATCCATCCAGCATCATTTCTCGTGGTCTGCCTTTGCCTCTCTTCCCCTCGATCTTTCCAGTTGTCACGATGTGCTCCAGCGCCTGTCTTCTCATCACATGACCAAAAAAAGCTGTTTGTCTCTTTCTTATTGTTGTATATACTGTTCTAGTTTCGTCAGCATCTTTAAGGCATTCGTCGTTAGTTACTTTGGCAGTCCAAGGAATTCGCAACATTCGTCTAAGGAACCACATCTCTGTTGCTTCCAATCTCTTCCTAATTTGTTCATTTATATTCCAAGATTCACAGCCATACAGCAAAACAGGTTCTATATAGTTCTTCAGCGCTCTCTTTCTTACATTCAATGATAGCGACTTATTGCATAAGATATTCTTCATTTTTGTAAATGCAGCCTTTGTTTGCCCTATTTTGCTCTTGATCTCTGTTGTGCATCTTCCATCTGATGTTATAAATGTCCCTAAATTTTCCCTTCTTTCTCTATTTCACATTTGGGTGTCACCTGTTTCTTTGATACCACCATTGTTACTGTTTTCTTGATATTCAAGGAGAGTACTTTCTTTGCACTCTCTGTTACTACAGTGTCCAACAATTGTTGTATATCTGTTGCATTATCCGCTATCAATGATGTGTCAGTTGCATAGCGTATATTATTTATATTATAACCTCCAAATATTATTCCTGGCTTTTCTTTGATCTCTCTCATTATTACTTCGCTATAGTACACACACACGCACACACACACACACACACACATACACACACACACACGCACCAGAAGCATAATACAAGAAAACTTTATCTACTGACATGCTAGAACAGTGGTTCTCAACCTTTTTTGGCCCATGCACCCTTTCACCATATGTTGAGAATGTCATCCCCGCCCCTCCCCCTTTCGTATTTCCTGCCTATAAATTAGTCCCACCCCACCCCCGCCCCTCATAGTATACGTAGAAATGGAAGCTAAATTTAATAACACAAACTAGAAATAGTCTAGACGTCTACATAAAACATGATTTTGCGGGTCTTCATACGTTATTAAACGAATTTTAGAATGGCGAGAAATACAGAACGGTAAAGTATGGAGGGAAAAAGATCAAGTAATCAGTTCTTGTATTAACGCGATCTTGAAATAATCTTAATTCTCCCCCCCCCCCCGAAACCATAAAATTCTCCCGGGGAGGGGGAGAGAGGGGTATTCCCCACCGGTTGAGAACCACTGTGCTAGAAGCACGAACAACAAAGTGCCATCATGACCATGTACCATGAGGTCATGGCTCTCACTCACATGATCCAGAGGAAATGCAGCTTAAAGATTAAATGTCCCTAAGCCTATTAAAAGACCCTAAGCCTTGGTCGACAACTGGTCTAGGATCGAAGCTCCGACTGGCGAATAGTAAGGGCATTGCTTTACTAATCCGGCAGCATCTGCAGCTTGCCTTGTTCCAGATGTATTGGTGTTACTTTTCTTCTGTGGTAAACTAAGCAGACCGAGATCAAGCTGCAGGGGCAACACGTGGTTTCTACAAGCCAGCCTAAGCTTTGTCCTCCCATGGAAAGGTATAACATTAGCTATCGCCTGGGGTTGTAGTTATTGTGCCTTGTTAGAAGCACAATGTAGCGAACGATCGTCTGTCAAGACGGCAAGGTGCCAGTGATATATAATACTGCCAATCGTAAACTATGTAGTGAAATAATGCTAATATAAATGCTACAGTAATACTGAATACCGAAACCTAAACAATATTAATTAGAAGTGTAATATGCATATTCCTGTAGAAAATGTATGAAGTACGGCATGAGAAGCACAATTTTTCGAGAAAACAAAAACATTAATTTCAAAAAGAATAACAGTATCTGATGCAATAATAAACACGATACAATCCCTATTATAGACGGATAGAATATAACTCATGTCATTTAGAAAAAATTAATAAACTAGAGAAATTAAATAAATATATAAATACAATGGATTATGAATGAATGTATGAGCAGACCGTGGAAAGATTAATGAATGAACAGAATGGGCGGAGAAGAATGAGTGAGTACATGAATAAATGTATGAATGAATGAATGGGCAGAGAGTCAAATGAAGACTTGCTTGTGCAATAAAAAAAAAATATAAAGCTTTGAAATAATAATAAAAACAAAAGGTGTAAAATGCAAGAGTGTGGACTTCATTGTTTTATCCTATATGGCACAGTCTCTTACCACAGGGCGGTCTGCTGAAAATGTCGCACAGAGCACGAATTCCGTAGCTCCAGCACCGACCCCAAGGAGTCTTCAAGAAAATTTCATTCGACAACCGAACAACGTGGAGCGGAATTGAACCTACGAGCACGAGGCCAGCGGTGCAACTACTGCGCCACGGAAACTCCCCGTACGAATAGAATAGTGGATTAGAATGCCTCAGTCCTTAACACCCACACCAGAAATGTGTGTACATCCAGAAGAGACCGAGATCTGATCAAAAATAAGTGCAAGGAATGGACAGACAGAGAAAGAGGATGAAAACTAATTCTGTCCTCTGTCAAGAAAATGAACTTTCGAGAGGTGATCGAGAACAGTAAGGAGCTGTTAACAAGGCAACGTGGCCCGCCCCTTAATGCTTTAAATGTCACAAATGGGCTTCTCTCCCCGCCTCAAGCCACACTGCTTGTCATAGATCATTACTACACTCGTCTCAGGCCTCGGCAGATAGGACGCTATAAACACGTTTTCCAGTTCTGTCTACAGCACGTTTCCGTCGTAATCCAGTGTGCATCATTTCCCGCATGGCTCGGGGGGTGAAGCCAAGTCGGGGTCTCTTTTCGCACTTACCCCAAGCCTGGTTGATTGAATAATGACAACAGAAGTGAGAGTGACTCACGGATTACTTCGGTAACCAGTGTTCGCGTTTTATTCAGCCTCTTCTTACACTCCATTACGTTAAAGAGATCGAAACTTTCTACGACCCACCTTTGACGAAAGGAAACCCCATGTCGTGCTGGCTCCGGGGCGGGGTTCTCATCACAGTAACGAAAAGGAAAGATTGAACGTTAGTTGTATCTATTTATGATGTATATGATAGATATAACGCCCCGTGCCGATAACCGCGAGTGGTTATGGTTTGTCACCTCACAAGATCACCAGAGTCTCGGGTCGGGTTTATGTTATTGTCTCGATTATGTTATTGTCTCGATTATGCCGTGTGCCCAAGTCACCCAGGTATTTATTTGTCTTGTTCTTGCCCGGTGCCAGTGGCCACTACCAGAAAGTTTTTAGGTTGATTTTTCTTCATAACAT
The DNA here is from genome assembly GCA_963921405.1 of Cepaea hortensis. Lineage (NCBI taxonomy): Eukaryota > Metazoa > Mollusca > Gastropoda > Stylommatophora > Helicidae > Cepaea > Cepaea hortensis. Next base: position 84,219,842 of record OY992886.1, read on the forward strand.
GCCCCAAAAGAGGTTGCCCGTCTACATCTGATTTCTGTGATCCAGTGTCGTGTCTGCCCGCTCCGTGGCGATGGTGTTATTGACGCAGTTCGCGATTTGGCAGCAGACCGCGATGCCTTGTTTTTTTTTTTTTTTTTTTTTTTAACGAAATGGTATAGGTGCCGGTTGTTCAGAAAGCAATGGCAAACTACTGAACGTAATATTGCCAAGAGATCACAACAGCAAAAAAAATGTTGGTGTTGACTGCAACGTCCTGTAAAGGATATATATAACTAACTAAGTGTCCTGTCTTCACCATGTTCTTAAAGGACTGTCTTATTTCATTTTCTCTTCTCCCGGGGTATTCTTTGTATTTCCCCTAGAAACCACATTTCTCACATTTCTTGGCGACTATGCTTATTTTCACCATTTCCCATGCACAAAACAGGCTGAAAGGGTGGCGGCGGTTTAATGGCCAGTGCCTCAGTCGGTCGGTCGGCCTGGTAGTTGTGATTCTAAATTATCCCTTAGGGCTGAGACGTTGTGGTGTTCACTAAGGGCTCCGGAGTTAGTGGCTTCGAATTCCTGCTTGCCTGGGCATTTTAACTGTAGCCATTGGTTTCTAATGATGTCTCACGTCTCCTTGATCTCTTTAGGCTTGATAGAAGTCCCTAGTTTTCTCAGATAAAGAGAAAAATAGGTCTTAGGTCGTATTGCGCTTGTGACAAAATCTCACGGCAAATGGAAATCACGAAGAGAAGGCCACACGGTCTCTGACAGGCAGAATTGCTAGGAAAGGAAACCTATTCACGGGTAGATACAGCACGTTACCTTGTATAGATCAGAAAACTTGTTTGTCCATTCTGTGTACTGAAAGCAAGAGAGAGAGAGAGAGAGAGAGAGAGAGAGAGAGAGAGAGAGAGAGAGAGAGAGAGAGAGAGAGAGAGAGAGAGAGAACTACTTCTGATATACATGCAGAGCTAGTGGATTTGACAGCACAGGATCCAAGTTAGATCCTGGTGATAACAATTTACCTGTCGGGGGGTAAGATTACAGATACCGTCTATCTCCCTAACCAGCGTGTGGTCTAATTATACCGGCTTCTTACAAGCGCCCGCCGGGTCTTTCGTACATACAGGTCGTTTATGATCGTCTCCCTGCCTTCTGACATTCAATTGCAGATATATCTTTACGTAGATTTTTTATGTACTTGTGTCAGTGTTTGTCTATTGTTTGTGTGCTGACGAAGACTTTTGCCGCAACGCCCGTTTTGGCACTTGTGATCGTGTTCTAATACCGCTTAGCGATTCTATTTCTCGTTTTCGTTGGTCCACTCAGTATATTCAGTTGTTGATCCACTCAGTATATCCAGTTGTTGATCCACTCAGTATATCCAGTTGTTGATCCACTTAGTATATCCAGCTGTTGATCCACTCAGTATATCCAGTTGTTGATCCACTTAGTATATCCATTTGTTGATCCACTTAGTATATCCATTTGTTTATCCACTTGGTATATCCAGTTGTTGATCCACTCAGTGTATCCAGTTGTTAATCCGTTCAGTATATCCATTTGCACAGTAAACTGCAAACATACCTTATTTTATACACACCTATCAATTGGGGATACCTTAGAGGCCACCAAGACAGTCATTAAATAAACAAACATATTGTTTACCGCTCACAGAGGTAGAAGAAAGCATGGTGTCTAGTTGGTCATGCCACGAAGTACACTTGTTCCTGTAGCGAGGCGCTGTCGTCATTTGGAGGTGACAGATTCGAATCCCGGTCGGTAACTATAGCGTTCAATTTTTATGTTGTCTACTGCATCCTCTAGTTTAGTGTTTCCCAGCCTTTTTTGTGCTATGCCCCACCTAAGCCTTTCTAAAATTCTTATGCCCCCCCCCCCCCTAAACATATGCATCATTTTTAATATTCAAAAATTGAAATGTTCACTAAAGAAACTTGAATTTTTTTTTAGAAGAGCTCACAGTTCCCAGAGGGGCCAGAGCCGCCCCCCCCCCCCCCCCGGGCCACACGTCCCTGTGTGTCGGTTGTGTTGGGTGCATTTTTTTTTTGGGGGGGGGGGTTTGGCGGTTACCCCAGACAAGCTGGTTCCCCCGCCTCCCCCTTTTTTTGTGTGGACCCTTAGTCTCACTGTGAGCTATTGCCCACAGTAGTCCACCAGGCCCACATCTAAGGTGAAGATATATGATGGGTTTTTATTTGATCATCCTGGCCCCCGACCAGACCAGGCGCACTACTGGGGGGAGAGCAGCAAATGCACCAGATCCTAGCCAGAGGACCGATAGGTTTTAGGAAGAAATCACTAGGAAATTATTGAGCAAACACAGTAAGTAAATTTTCAAAGCATATAATGGAGAACTGAAATTCAAGTACAAAATAATTTTAATGAAAGATTTTTCTATATTATTTTAATTATTAGTAATTATTTATTATTTAAATTTAGTGAGATCCTTGCGCTTGATGCTTGCTGCAAAGAGATTTTATGTCAGGTTCCAGTTCAGTTAACTTCAGTCTCAAGTTTCAAGTCTCCCCGTTTTGTTAAAAACCAGCCGATTTCTTCCATTTTCGAATTGCCCCCCTTAACAATTGAATTGCACCCCTGTGGGGCGTGGGCCCCACGTTGGGAAACACGGCTCTAATTTCTACTTCTACTTCTTTCCTCTATTTCTACCAGCGCCAAACAATACGGTTGTGTTTATCTATGAATTGTTGTGGTGTACACATGCCACACGTCTTCACTGATATTCCAGTGGTCGGTGTATTTGTACTTGTATAATCCGGCGAGCCTAATGGTGAGCAGTACGGCCACCCCGCTCCCCCTGGGCCTCTGAATGAATGTTGACGTTCAGAGGGTAATTAGAGGGATGTTGAATGTGGTTCCAAAGACGAAAGCTGAGATGTTGTTCTATAGAAGAATGCTGAGACTGATTTTGTAGAAGAATGCCGAGATATGGGGGGAGATAATCGCATGTCCTTCACAGGACGTCGCAGTCAACCCAACATAGTTTCGTTGTAATTGTCATGTGATTGTCATGGCAGTAGTTTGCCATCGCTTTATGAACAACAGACGCTCATAGTATCGTGAAAATAATCGCATATAGGTCAACTTCCTAATCTCCACCGGCTGATTTCGAACCCAATATGCGGGGTTGTGACACCGCGCTCACTGCCCCATAAAACAGGCGCTGAGATATGGTTTTTATGGAAACAAACGAACTAACAAAGGAACCAACTACATTTATTTTCAAAGGGTTGAGAATTGGGCACGCAGACCTGTCTAACATTCTGCCATTCTTATCCCTCTTCTGTCATACATTGTGTTATTCATGCATCTCTTATCAGGTTAGTCTTAAACATATGCATTATAAACGCATGGGCAATGTGCAAAAAGCCTTGCTTCATGGCCAGTTAATGCTAATGATTATTATGGTAATTGTAATCAGGCTAAGGGAAATAAACAGTGGAAGAATGTCTAGAAGTGTTTCTGCTTAAGAATGTCGAGAGAATGAATGTTGCAGAGAAAAATGTTGGGATGTGGTTCTATAGAAGAATGCTGATATGTGGTTCTGTAGAAGAATGCTGAGATGTGGTTCTGTAGACGAATGTTGATATGTGGTTCTGTAGAAGAATGTAGAGTTGTGTTCACGATTGTCACATTTGGTTTGTTTAAGAAGCTAGGGGGTGTTCTATTTCTTCATTATTGTACTAATTGCAATAAATATTTCAGAAATTTCACATCTTACCTTTTCTTGTCTGTCTGTTTGTCTGTCTATCTGTCTGTCCGTGTTCTTTCTTTTCTTCAATATACTTCTGTGCTCCCGAGTTTAGCGTCAAATGTCAAAGACCTATCGATTTCTACTACTACTACTACTACTACTACTACTACTACTACTACTACTACTACTACTACTACTATACTACTACTACTACTACTACTGCTGCTGCTGCTGCTGCTGCTGCTGCTTCTACGCTACTACTACTGCTGCAGCTACTATTACAACTCTCTCTCTCTCTCTCTCTCCCTCTTTCTCTCTCTCTCTCTCTCTCTCTCTCTCTCTCTTCCCTGCCTGTCTGTCTGACCCCCCTTCCCTTTCCTCCTCTCTCCCTTATTGCCTTTACCGGGCCCAGACAGCTGCAGTTTCTGAGCAGGGAATTATGTCCGTGTGCCATTGTATCTCTGATCCCCATCGTAGATGCCTTCCCTGGTTTCCACTGTGTATCTTCACCTTTCTGCACCGCCCAACAGTGACATTAACATATATCATCATCATCATCATCATCATCATCATCATCATCATCATCATCACCATTGTGAGGTTTTTTGTGGGTTTATAGAGAATTACAGAAGTTCCAATGAGTGAAGTTCTATAAAGTATATCTCTCTATAAAAGATACAGGTTAGTAACAGCAAGTTTTGTCTAAAGGTATTGATATTTATTCTCGCAGAACCTTTGTAGAGAAACCATTTAGAATTTGGCTCATCGAGTACCCCCACTGTGAGAAATTAGACAAAAGTTTAAGTTCAACACAGAATTTTTAGTAGATGATTTCTCTTCTAGGTTATATAGAGATCTTGGCAGTTAGCCACAGCAACAAATGAAAGCAGTTCTCTCATCTATATTTTGCTGACTGTGCTCTGGTCGCCAACCTCATTCTGATCTCTTTAATTATTTCAAGTGACACAAGACACTTGGACAAATGACCACATTGACAATTGAACCATTGTAGTGAACATAAACAACAACAACAACTGTACTTTACACTGGTTGAACAAGACATCAACATGAGAAGATCTTGACAACAGTTGGACACACATTCACAAAGGAATGATCACACCAACAGATTAGACAAGTCCTACATCATGGAAGATACTTAACATCTACACAGAACTTCCACAACCTCAGTAACCAACAACAACAGTAGAGTAACAGTCACCATGAAGATGCTTGACACCAGTTGGACATTTCTTTCTCAACATTGTACAAGACAATCACAGAGACATGTATCTCAAAAACTGTTCTCTTACTACTAATACTTTATTAATGTCTGATGAGGTCAAGTGAAGACTCAGGCTTCATATATTGTCAACATTCACATTTCAAAATGTTAGTTTATATGTAATATCATTGACATAATTATGAACCTAAATACAACACCCAATCCCCACAGAAACATCAATCTAAAACAAACCCTCCTCCTTCACATCTCTACTCCATAAGTTATCCTACTACACAACACTTTAGGCTTCTATCATTTCTTCTACTGTCAATGAGGGAAACACAGGATAAGCCATAGTTTGGGGCAAGCATAGGGACATTCTGCTCCACTGATCTGTAGACATCCTTTTAGCACCTATAATGGGTGTTGGACAAGCTCAGGTTGCAGTTCTCCCCATGATGATTTTCCAAGTCAGGCTATTCCCTGCTATCACAGCTTGAAGGAAGTTTACAGCCTTGTCTTTTCAATGGTGAGTTGACTGTTCATGAAGTTGACACTTAGGACTAGTCTTTACTTTTCCAGTAGAGGAAGATCTAAAAAACCAATATGTCCCAGCATTCTTCCTTCTCAGTCTATCTCCCCCAAAGAATTTCTGATGGAACTGAATCACCACACCTAATTATCACTAATCCATTTTGGGAATTTGCTCTCTGTATTATTCTTCTTCTCCTTTAGCTTTCAGCCAATATTAATAATAAACTGTGACAGGGTCAACTCCAAGTGCACCTTTAATGTCCACTCTTAGCCAGTAGTGACATGCTGAAAACCAGGTGATCTCTCCTCCTAAGGTTTCTTCTTGAATTTATCTTGAAGATATAGCCTGGAGCATTTACAAAGATGGAGAGTATCCCTGTTTTAGGCTTTTCATCAAAGACTATTTCTTCAGTGCCATCTGTATAGGCCAGAATTAGTGGATTCAGGCTGAACATTTGCAACCTGTTGTTCATGTGGTACTTTTTGGAGTCTTGTTTTTCAGCTGGAGTTGAAGCTAGAGCTCAGGACTTCCTTAGAGTCATCCTGGTAATTGAAGGCCTCCCCATCTTCCTCATTCTCTGTCAATAAACAAAGGCACAACATGTGTTTTACATCTGTTTAAACATTGTCATGGTTATGTAGTACCATTACAGATTCAGAGAGGAATGGAAGGGAAAGAGAGGAGAGTGATATTCGAACACCTGCCCCTCACTGGTGATGAAGTGCAATTTTATCTGGTGGGTTTGGGGTGATATCTTTTCTCAAGTTTTGATCCCCAAATTGTGAAATCATAGGCACATATGCTTATCAGGGGCAGCTTCACACAATTATCTTGTAATTATTTGTCTATATAAATTCTCTCAACAAGTAGATCTCAGAGGACCGGTGTACCAGGAGAAACAGACAGTGTGATAACTTTAAGAAGTAGGCATTGTATGGCAGAAATCATGCATTAGCATTTCAAAGCATCATCATCATCATGTTCTTGTGCTCTTTTCCCCTTAAAAAATAGTAATATCTACTGCAGCAGGTACCAAGCGATAGTGCACAAGCAATGTTTTCACACGTGGAATACACATAATGAAAGAAAACATGAATTTTCCCTGACACTAGCCTTCCCATGTATTCAGCTGACTAGACACTAGGTTATGCCACATATTGTGTTGCAAAGAACCAGCGCATAACGTCAAAGAGAAATTGCATCCTAGGCAAATCTATATGAATGCTTTTGGCAATTTTCTTGAGCGTAACACAGTCACCAGACATTACAGGAACTTTGTAATTTCTAAAGTGCAATGCAGTCCTGCAAACATGGATATAATAAGCGTCTTTACTTTTACAAATATGAGAGGTTAATTATACAATTACCATCTCATTCACTCAAACATTCTCAGCCATTATAAGGGAAAAGTTACATGCAGCATCACACATTCTGAAACAGAACTGCCAAAAGTAACTTGCAAGAGCAGTGTACAGTTTGGTTAAGAATGGGTCATGATAGGTACTCAACGAATGTTCAGAGCGCACAAAGGTTTTGCAATATGCACTGAGCATAGTTTACAGTCACAAGCATATGCAAATCATCAAATCAGACAGACAATAGACACGGTAAGAATGTTTCACTGTGGTAGACATGATAGGTTGGAGCTGGCAGTTTTAGTGTCACTGTACAACGAATTTCTGTCTTCATTTCCACATTTTCTCAAGAAAATACTCTGCCATTCGTCTCTCTCACTTATCATCAGGTTTTCACATAACATATTAAATGATTTAGGTACCTGAAGTGCAGATGACTACATCTTAGAGAATGCTTTTGGGCAAGTTTTACCACTGCATCTTGACCACGTCTTTACGGGATGGAATCAACGCTTCGACTGGCGGGCTAAGTATGTATTAGATAGCGTTACCCGCCCAAGGGTCACCCAAGCAAATGGAGTTCCTCCTTCTCATCTACCCTCTCTCGATCTAGAATCTACGATTCTATTTTTAGATAAGGTATCAGGACGGCTTACGTTGGTTAACTACCGAGTATTGAGAAATGTAATTGGACTGGGGATGTCAACGTCTGAAACATTATGTGACAACCATCATCATCACCATCACCATATCATCATCATCATTTAACAAGTTCTTTACAGAACATGGCTCTCATCACACCCGCCAGGAAGATTCTCGATCCTTCCCCAGTCCCTGTGCCTCGTCCATTCTCATACCCAGGGTGCATATAATCCCCCAGTTCCCCCCGTCGTGCTGATCGACCCCTGACTCAGCTTGCAGGAACTACGCCCCTCACCACCTATCCCCCTACACCACTGCCATGTTTCGTATGGCCAGTATATTTCAGTTTCCCAGACACGATGTTGTTCATTTATTTAGTTTTCTTCGGTCTTCACATTTTGCAAAAAAAAAGTCAGTATTTTTTTTTCTTTTTTCTGAATCAACAGTATTCTATTTATTAGTAGTGTCTGCAAAATACACAACCCACACGGGCACGATGTGCAGTACAGAAAATAAGCACACGTCTTTCACTTCAACATGTTTGAAATGATGCTGGGTGGATTGCGACGGTGGCATGGGGGAATATCAGTGGTAGATTTGATCCAGAAAACCAGAGAC
>OY992886.1:84230434-84450434 GCA_963921405.1 Cepaea hortensis
CCTACACATAACGTCAAATCAACTTCTACCACCTACACAGGACGTCCAATCAACTTCTACCACCTACACAGGATGTCCAATTAACTTCTACCACCTACACAGGATGTCCAATCAACTTCTACCACCTACACATAACGTCAAATCAACTTCTACCACCTACACAGGACGTCCAATCAACTTCTACCACCTACACAGGATGTCCAATCAACTTCTACCACCTACACATAACGTCAAATCAACTTCTACCACCTACACAGGACGTCCAATCAACTTCTACCACCTACACAGGATGTCCAATCAACTTCTACCACCTACACAGGACGTCCAATCAACTTCTACCACCTACACAGGATGTCCAATCAACTTCTACCACCTACACAGGACGTCCAATCAACTTCTACCACCTACACAGGATGTCCAATCAACTTCTACCACCTACACAGGATGTCCAATCAACAACGCTGCAATCATATAGGGAGTAACACACCATCAAGTTCATTATGACGTCAGAACTAACCTACAGATTCATTGGAGCATGGTTTTCTCTAGTTAGAAGCCTTAATTCTTCAAGGCCGGGAAGCCAATATTTGGGGCCGATAGCACTAAGAAATGTAAAGAAACCAACTAAGCAGACACCATAACAACACCGCATGATGAACAGAACATAGAAGAAGAACACGCGGCAAATTACATCATTAAAGAGCTCCTATTTGCGGACGATCAAGCACTAATAGCAAAATTAGAAAGTGAATTACAAGTCCACATAAATAGACTAAACCAAGTGTTTAAGGAACATAACATGAAAATTAGCATAAGTAAAACAGAGGTATTGACTATAACCAAAGAAGGAAAAACAACAAATATTCATCTAAAAGAACATTCCCCGAAACAAGTAAAGAGCTTCAAGTACTTAGGATACAATAAGGCAAACCAATTTATTGGACAAATGACACAAATACTAAAGAGCAAACATGTATCAATAGATACTACTAAGGAAGCACTCTACAACACACTTTTCCTACCAACTCTATGCTACCAATGACGAACCAGGACAATGACAGAAAAAGAGAAAAGGAAAATTACAACAGAAATGAGATTCTTGAGAAGAATACTCAATATATCAAAAAGTGGAGAGAAAAATAAATCAGAGATGAAGAAATCAAGATGGGGGTTATAGCAGAGCTAGAATTTATCCAGAAAAAAGCAAGTTAAATAATTTGGTCATATAACTAGATTATCAACTAACAGTATAGAACACCAAGCAATGAAACCAGAAGAAGAGACCTGCCACACACACACGATGGACAGAAGGAAAAGCATGATCCATGGTAATCTCGATACATGAAGGCCATAAACTGGCCCGCTGTTTAACTTCACCTCGACACTTCAAGGTACAAGAGGATCAAGATGAGATGAGATGAGATATCACCAAGTGTTCCTTATGGGGTAACTTCTATTGAATTTTGTTTCAAATTTACCCTGGTTATATATGTTAAACCTCCTCTTTGTTACCCCTTTACTCTTTACAACGAATACATTTTTTTTTTTTTTTTTCCGCGTTCCCATCCTGTTTCAGGATATTGCGGTCAACACCAGCATCTTTCAGCTGTATGTTGATTCCTAGGCTAGATTACGCTCATCAGCACGCCACGACTTTCTGAGCGACCGGCTCCATACTCTCATAAGTCACTTTTGCGATTCGAACCACTGCTAATTCTCGTCGCGTCACGTGACGAGAGTATTCGGGGTTAGCGGAGAAAGCTGCTAAATCCTCGGCCACGGAGCCGGCTACAACGAATACATAGTTTGGAAATTATGTAAGTAATTTAAAAAGTCGCTTAAAAGTCGACAGAGTCTCCTTCATTGCACCGGATTTGTATCCTATATGTGGATAATGGAGTCTCCATGGTGAAGTGGTCAAGGCCATTTGACTCGGGCTCCGAAGGTTGTGGGTTCGATTCCGGGCCGCGTCCTTCGGTTCACGAGTGCATTTTTGTTTTCAGAGACACCTGAGGTCGTCGCTGGAGGTACTGAGTTCGTGCTTTGTGCGACGCTTTCGGCAGTTCGCTGCGGGAAGATGTAAATAATTAAGTTGTTTATCCATAACAAGAAAAAGAATCAGCAGCAGAAGAGGAATAACAACCAACAGGATAAGAATAACAACCAACAGGAGAAGAATAACAACCAACAGGAGAAGAATAACAACCAACAGAAGAAGAATAACAACCAACAGAAGAAGAATAACCACCAACAGAAGAATAATAACCACCAACAGAGGAAGAATAACCACCAACAGAAGAAGAATAACCACCAACAGAAGAAGAATAACCACCAACAGAGGAAGAATAACCACCAACAGAAGAAGAATAACCACCAACAGAAGAAGAATAACAACCAACAGAAGAAGAATAACAGCCAACAGAAGAAGAATAACAGCCAACAGAAGAAGAAGAAAAAACACAAGAAAAATAAGAATAACAACCAACAGAAGAAGAATAACAACCAACAGAAGAAGAATAACAACCAACAGAAGAAGAAGAAAAAACACAAGAAAAATAAGAATAACAACCAACAGAAGAAGAATAACAACCAACAGAAGAAGAATAACAACCAACAGAAGAAGAACAACCAACAAAAGAAGAATAACAGCCAACAGAAGAAGAAGAAAAAACACAAGAAAAATAAGAATAACAACCAACAGAAGAAGAATAACAACCAACAGAAGAAGAAGAAGAAAACCCACTAAGAGAAGAAAGAATAAGCAGCAAAAGAAAAGACAAAGCAGCAGCAACAACAGAAGAAAAAAAGAAGAAAATCTGTGCAACAATATTGTGAAGATATTACAACCGGTGCACGGAAAGCAACAGCAGTGCACGAGGCTGAATGAATCCGGGCATGTCCGGTCAACTCCGGCAATAGATTACTGCCAGGCGGTGTTCTAGAGACACATCCATACACGACCAGAAGGCCGGCGCGTGCCACAGATATTGATGGCGGGCTGCTTGACATTCTCAACAGAATAATAAATCAGAGGGGCCTGTATGCTACATTGTCCCCGTTGTCACATCAGACATGAGGTGCTCGTTTGTGCGTGCGTGCGTGTGTGTGTGTGTGCGCGCGCGCGCCTTTCCTGTTTAAACTTGCTATCAGCTAGGGGATCCCAAATCATTAATTTCTTAGGTCATATATACACAGACACGTCCGTCCATACGAAAAGCTGGTAATATCTATACCATAGTCTCTGCGCACATACTTACACACACACACACACACACACACACTCACACACACACAGACAGACACACTACACACTTGCGTAGACAGACATAAACATGCTTACCTACGTGTATACATCAGCCGCACGCACACAGTCACACACTCACAGTCATGCACATACGTACGCAGGAGCACAGAGCAGACGGACGGAAGGCGGGATTTGCCGACTTTGTGAAAACTGACAATAATAGCGCGCTAGAACCGACCTTCACTTGTCTGATGTGCACCACAGATTTCTCTAGAAACTACGGGCAGCTAGGATTAGGGGGGGGGGGGGGGGGCTGGTTACTCAACTTTATATTTCCATGCCATGACCTTGCATTTGTTTAATTCTTTCACTACAGACACGCACGTCAGCCGCGTGGTTGCTATTAATTGAGTGTTATCTTGACGGCACCTGGAGTATTGAAACCGCAATATATAAACTTATAAGTCCAGGTATATAAACTTAAAATCCTCCGGTATGAACACTTCCCTCCCTCCCCCCTCCCCCCCCCCTCTTAAACCACACATGAAATTTTAAACCACTTGTATAGAAACTTAAAAGCCGCAGTATATACATATAAAAGCCCCGTTATGGAAACTTAAAAACCCCGGTATAGAAACTTAAAAACCCCGGTATAGAAACTTAACAGCCGCAGTATAGAAACAACATCTGGTGACCAGATTATATTCTGCAACTCGTGCAGGTCTATTGGACCCTCGGTTGCTCAGCCGCTAGCACTCTTGCCTTCCGGTCCGGGGATCGTGTGTTCGAATCCCCTTCGATTCGTTTACTCGTTTCTTCGGCCTGAACTCACATGTTGATCGAATCTTAACATTTATATTAGAAAATTGTCTGGGGAGTAAATGCATGATATTAATCACTTCGAGTGTCGAGTGCTTTAAAACAAATCTGAGGTTACAACCATATAGGCAATACGCCACATGATGTGTAAACGGATCTTTTACTGTCTTTCACCGTCACATATTCCAAGCAGCAGAGAAAGGGAGTTAGCGAGAGAGAGAGAGAGAGAGAGAGAGAGAGAGAGAGAGAGGGGGGGGGGGGTGTGCGTGTGTGTGTGTAAGCGAGAGAGAGAGTGAGCGAGAGGGAGTGTATGTGAGAGAAAGAGGAGAGTGAACGAGAGAGAGGGAGAGATAGTGTGTGAGCGAGAGAGAGAGGAGAGTGTGTGTGTGTGAGCGAGAGAAAGAGTGGGCGAGAGAGGGAGAGAAAGTGAGTGAGCGAGAGAGAAGGAAGAGTGTGTGTGTGAGCGAGAGAGAGAGTGAGTGAGAGTGTGTGTGTGTGAGCGCGAGAGAGAGAGAGTGAGTGGGCGAGAGAGTGTGTGAGACAGTGAGAGAGAGTGTGTGAGACAGTGAGAGAGAGTGTGTGTAAGAGAGATAGAGTGGGCGAGAGAGAGAGAGTATATGTGAATGAGATAGAACGTGGGCGAGAGCGTGTGTGAGTGAGACAGGGTAAGCGAGAGAAGAGGGAGAGAAAGTGACCAAGCGAGAGGGGGGGGGGGCGTGAGAGTGAGATCACCTTATATGATCTTCGGAGAACCTGTTAATCTCTACACCATAGCAAGAAGAATGTTTTTTTTTTTTTTTAAAGCAGTACATCATGGATGCAATCCAACTGAAGACCAGATGAAGTGGGCACACTGTTGTGTGAACACGGACACCCATCTGCTGTCTCTGCGGCAGGCACACGTGTTGAGTGTCAGATCTGGAACTGTCCGTGTAGTTGTGTGTCGGTGTGTGCTTGCTGCTTATTGTCTGCTGACGAAGACTTTGGCCGCAACGTTCATTTGGTTACTTGTCGTCGTGTTCTAGTCAAGCTTACCGTCTACTTCTCGTGTGTGTGTATATATGACAGAAAGAGAGAGAGAGAGAGAGAGAGAGAGAGAGAGAGAGAGAGAGAGAGAGAGAGAGAGAGAGAGAGAGAGAGAGAGAGATTCATTCATTCATTCATTTATTCATCATGAGATCGGAAGCTAGGGCGCAAGGTCGGCCAAAAGACAGGTGGGCTGACCATAGCAAAGACCGCTAAAATACGGACTCAGTAACTGTCATTTATAAAACTGTCATTGGCTGCCAATATAGTACCTTGCTGTGTATGGCAGGTGGATCTTGAGTCTTGAGCCTGGGGAATTCAGGCCGCCTGGCTAGTCGCCGCTAACTGCAGGTTAGGATTTTCTTTTTTGTCCCCGACAGAAACAAACTCCACGCCTTACCGAGGATTCGAACCTGGGTCTCCCGAAGGAGAATCCGGCATGCTGACTACTCGGCCAGCCGCTCCTCAGTAATACACACGTGTCACGCTTTAAATGCGATTTTAACGTATTCTTTGTTGTTGATAGAACAGGAAAGAGGATTGGGGGACTGGGAGGAGGGATAGTGCGTGCGTGCATATGTGTGTGTGTTAAAGAGAGAGAGAGAGAGAGAGAAGAGAGAGAGAGAGAGAGAGAGAGAGAGAGAGAGAGAGAGAGATTATTAGACAACCTAAATGTGTTGTGCTAGGAGAAGCAAAGCATGTTTTGTCTTTGCGTGTGTGTGTGTGCACGCATGCGTACGTTCGCACGCACGAAGGCTTTTTGTTATATCTGATAATTAGCTCAGCAGCAAAGAAAGTTTCGGTTGACTGTTGATTTCCTCCAACGACACACGGGCAGAATTGGACACTGTTACCCAGTCCCTGCAGTGTAACGGATATCCAGCCGGTTTCATCAAGCGTCAGTGCCAGCCGCCCAAACCTACTGTAGCAGAATCATCGCCTCCCCAAACTTCAAGTGTTTCTTCAGTTAACTCTTTGAGGGGACGATGTAATGAAACGAATACATAACCGACTTCAAACAAATATTCTTTGCTGCTGACCCAATTATTAGATAAAACCACCCCGATACATACTCCATTTGTGAAAGAATGATTTTCACCGTTCACAAAACCAAACTGTATTTATCAGTTCCAGTGTGAGTGCCAGCCGGTCTCTCTGGACTAGGAAGAAGCATCTTTCTCTGTAATTCTGTATACTCTCGTGGGTGACGTAATGTGCGCGAGAATTGATAGCGGTTCTCGCCGCGTCGCGAGCCGGTGGCTCAGAAAGCAATGGCAAACTACTGAGCGTAATCTTGCCCAGTACATCAACAGCAGCTGAAAAATGCTGGTGCTGACTGCAACGTCCTGAAAAGGATATGTAACAATAACAAAAAGTGTGAGTGATAAGCAACTTAAATAGGTAAGACGGGATGGCAACAAATTGAGTAACCGAACGTATACCAGTATTCTCATCCTTGACTTGAGGACATAACTTACAAGTACCCCTGAAGTCGGAGTGGGTTTGCCTAATGGCGAGGGATTCTGGTTATAGGAAAAGCTAACCTACACGCAAAAATCAGCCCAGTGCTAATAGGAGTAGCGTGAATGGACTATGGTTGAGTTGAAAGCGAACGAGCGCCCCCAGACAAATATAAGTGTGATGCTTAAGAGAGCTTATCGGTCTTCAGGAAACCCCGTGCAGGCGGCAGGCTATAAAAAGTCCAACCCTCGACAATCTCTCAACGGCTGCTAAACTGCGGTCATAAATACCTCCTTCAAAGGTTTATCCTTATCATTAGTTGGTGTTTAACATTGAGTTACATCCGTGTTAACATTCTGTTTTGTTGTTCTACGTGCTGCTGTTGTTATCCTTGAGCTCACCACTTCCCACTCTTTTAGTAGTTTCTCTGCCTGTGTAGATAGCAGAAGGGTCTTTCGTTATAGTGAGAGGCATATTCCTCTGTGTGGCCTCAGAACAGCACTGTTTCACCTGTGCTTAGAAGATGTTTTTGTCTGCTCTCTTCCATCTTGTTTCGCGCTATCTCAAAATGCTAGTCTTATAATATTTCATTTACTCTACCACTTGTGCTGTGTGTACTAACTCATACACAGATCTTACATTCTATGTGCCAATTCATACATAGATCTAACATTCAATGTGCCAGTTCTTACATAGATCTAGCATTCTAGATGCCTAGTCACAGACAGGTCTAACATTCCAGGTGCCATGTCATACATAGATCTAACATGCTAGGTGCCAATTCATACGTAGATCTAACATTCTAGGTGCCAATTCTTGAGACTTCCCTAATGAAAGGCGTTACCTCGGTGATCTAGTCCCGGTGCGGCATTTCCCGCATTGCATCATGCCTATTCTAAGAGAAGATCACCCTTTCATCAAAGTTTGCGGAGTTATTTTTCTTTTCTGTCTTTAAGACTAGTTCACGGTTGGTTGGTTTTGCCACCAAAGTTTTCAATGGGATAGAGTAGCCCGTCCCTCGTCAACTTTACTTAGTCGCCTCTTACGACACGCAAGATAGGTTACAGTTTTACTGTTCTCTGCTTCCCTCACGGGACGCTGTAAACTAGGCGACAATTTATTATATTTAAAATAAGGGCCCATTTACACTGCTGGAGACGTATTTGGTATATGGTGTTAGTCCAGTATTTTTGGAGATCAATGGGCACCCTTTTACAATATGGTCTATATAACGCTGACCGACTTTACTTCCCAGAAATGGTACCAATTTTAGGCCTGTGCTGATGGTTGATAGCGATGTCAAAAAAAAAAAAGATCTGTGAGCCCAAGTCAGTTTTAAAAAACATGCCCCATCTCGATGGGGATTTGAATACAATACCACTTGGTTGGTAGCCCAGCATGCTAACCACTGCGCGATCGTTGCTTCTGCATATCATTCTTAGAGCATGAAGGCGGAGGTAATAAAGAGATGTCAACTGTAACGAGAAAAAGAGTGTTGAAGTGCTACATAAAACCTGTACTTTTGTATGGATGTGAAACGTTGGACAATGTGCAATCAAGCTGAAAAACATCTGATGGCTGCAAAAATGTGGTTTCTGAGGAAAATGCAAAGAATACAATGGACAGACAGAAAAACCAACGACCAAGTACTACAGGAGACAAATGAAAATCGTAAATTGATTAGAGAAATTAGACGTAGACAGTCAAAATTTTTTGGACATGTTATGAGAAGAAATGGATTGGAGAACTTAGTGACAACTGGCAAGATCGAAGGGAACAGACCAAGAGGAAGACCGAGAGGAAAATGCCTGGATGGCTTGGCCACATGACATGGACGAGACTGAGCTGATCCACGAAGCTGGTGATCGAGTGAAATAGACCGCCCACGCTTTCCGGCATGGCACATGACTGATTGATAATGAGGAAAAATAAACTAGAGAACTTGGTGACAACTGGCAAGATCGAGGGAAAAGAACGAGAGAAAGGCAGAAAAGTAAATATCTGGATGGCTTGGCCACATAGCTTGGTCGGGACAAGAACACAGAGCTAATCCACGATTCTAGTTATCGGGCACGATGGCAAACCTGACCGCCCACTCTTACCGACGTGGCCCATTTTGATCTAGAAAACGACAGTAGAATATTTCTCTCATCGCATCTACATACATGCGACCGAATAATCCAGCATCAGACTGTTGTTATTTCCCAATCATAACAAACAAGGATTAAATGCGACATTGTTTGCTTAAATCGCACCGTCAAAAATTGTTGTTATTGTCTCAAGCCAGATTGCCATTTGCTGCCTAGCATAAACACGGCTAAATACGAGTAAAGTTTGAAAGTGGAAGTGACATTTGAAAACGAATTTCCAGGCCCAGCGCCTGTTGTTATGTTTGTTAACGCTTTGTTTAGTAAACAGTGTCAGCTTTACCGTCTGTTGTGTTTCTCTGGAAACGTGCTCGGTGTTGGTGCGCAGCAAGGTGAGGAAATTCCCGCGGCAGATAGTGAGCTTGAAGTGTGAAGTGATGAATATTTCACGTATGCTTAGTGAGGGAAGGTAGGTTCGGTTAGCGGGCTGCCGTTGCAACACAGCGGTCGATAAATGGGTGAATGGATGGGTGGATAGGTGGCTGCATGGATGGATGATAGGTAGGTAGGCAGCTGGATGGGCGGAGAGAGCGAACGAATGTACGAACTTTATTTTCAAAGGGTCACAAATTAGGCACGCATGCCCGTCCTCCTCCTAATTCTCATCCTTGTTTTTCTCCCCTTCTTCGTCTTTTCCTTCTCCTCCTCCTCCTCCTCCTCCTCCTCCTCCTCCTCCTCCTCCTCCTCCTCCTTCTTCTTCTTCTTCTTCTTCTTCTTCTTCTTCTTCTTCTTCTTCTTCTTCTTCTTCTTCTTCTTCTTCTTCTTCTTCTTCTTCTTCTTCTCTCTTTCTTCTTCTCTTCTCCTTCTTCTCTGTGTGAGTGGGTGGGGAGATGTGTGGGCGGGGATGTGTATGGGGAATGTATGTGGGGGATGTGTGTGTGGGAGGAATGTGTTTATCGGTGGAGTTTTGTGTGGGAGGGGAGAGGTGGGAGAGGTATGGGATGTGCAGGTGATTGAAGGATGTATGCGAGGATGGGGGATATGTGTTTGGTTGGGTGGTTGAGGTGTGTGTGGGTGGGAGGGTATATGAGAGATGCATGTGTTGATGGGCGCGTGGGTGATGTGTGGGTGTGAGTGGTTGATGGATGAGTACGTGAGTGGGTGGATGTGTGTGAGAGTTGAGTGTATGGGTGGGGGAGGTGTGTAGTTGTGAGAAGATGTGTGTGAGCGGCGGATGTGTGTTTGTGGGGTATATGTGGGTGGCGGGGTGTGTGTGGATGGAAGGTGTGTGTATTTGGGTGGGGGATATGTGTGGGCATGTGGGGAGATGTGTTTATGGGTGGGGATGTGTAGTTGAGAGGTGGCGAATATTGGGTGGGTGAGTGGGTGTAGGTTGGCTGATGTTTGTGTGGCTGGGTGGGGAAAATTGTGAAAGTGCGGGATATGTGTGTGGATAGGTGCGGGATGTGTGGGTTCGCGGGGGTATGTGTGCGTGGTTTCTTCTTCTTCTTCTTCTTCTTCTTCTTCTTCTTCTTCTTCTTCTTCTTCTTCTTCTTCTTCTTCTTCTTCTTGGTGTGTGAGGATGTGTGTGTGTGGGTGGGGAAATGTGTGTGGGTTGGGGATCAGTGGGTGGGTGGCGGTATGTATGTTTGCCTAGTTCTGTGTGAGTGCGTGGAGGTATGTGCGGGTGGGTGGGGGAGGTTTGGTGGGTGGGGGATGTGTTGGTGGCTGCGGGATATGAGGGTGGATGGGGGATGTGTCTCACAACATTGCAATATGCACTGTTTATGTTTACAACTTTCATTTGACAATGTTTTTTTTTTTTTCTCATGTGAATGTATCATGCGTAATATGCATTGTTTATGCTTACAAAATCCATTTGACAATGTTTTCCCCCTATGTTAATGTAACATGCACATTTGATGAATGAAAGATGAGTGATTGAAAGGGCCGAATGTAAGACGTGCCTGCGTGCCCAATTTGTTACCCTTTTAAAATAACGTTTGTTCGTTCGTTCGTTCTCCTCCACTCCTTCTTCACCTCCTCTCCTTCTTTTTCTCCTCCCCTTCCCACCATCCGCTTTATTTTTCTTTTACTACAAGTACCTTATCTAGAACAGATCGGCAATCACCACTTTAACCTCTTCTCAGTAATCTGACACTGTAATAACCTTAATATTGCTTATATTATAGTATTGGTTGCCCAGATGTTTCATGCTACTATGTAATACACCAGTGCCATAAAGTATTATTTTCCACTCTTCTGTCATGTGATATATTATAACGTATTGTTTTTGTCTTCGTTTACCCTGTGATGTTGAAATTCCTCGCTGTATTTTTTTTTTCTTTATCAACCCTCGGATGTTGCGAATACCTTAGAGCAGTGGTTCTCAACCGGTGGGTTTAATATTATTTGAAGATAGCATTAATACAAGAGCCGATTACTTGATATTGTTTTTCTCAATTCGTGGCGTGCATCATTACGCAAGGGTGCAGTCACTTGTGAGGCAACCAGGACTGCAAGAGCTGTGAAAAAAAGACAGAACAGAAAAACCACTGCAGAAAATCCTCCTCCAGAAACGTCAACTATTCTTTGTCCACATTGTCAAAGAACATTTCGAGCCAAAATAGGCCTCATCAGCCATCTCAGAACTCACGGCTCCATACTTTCAACGCCACTGGACGTAATGAATGGTCATCATCATTCTTGATGGACAAACAACGACAACAACAACATTGCCCCCCCCCCCCCCCCCCATTCGTTACGGTTCTGTACTTCTCACCCTTCTGAAATTCGTTTTGTAACGTAAGTAGACCCTCAAATTATGTTTTATGTAGACCTCTAGACTTGTTCTAATATATGTTATTAAATTTAGCTGCTAGTTTTACTTATACTGTGTAGGGGAGGGGGAATTTTTAGAGAGGAAATATTAAAAGTGGGGAATGACTTTCTGAACATATGGTGAGGGGGTGCATGGACCAAAAAAGTTTGAGAACCCTGCCTTAGAGCCTTAGACTGTCATAGTAACGAACAACGATTGCCCGGACAGGCTTCATACAGTCGAATAGTATATACGTCTATAAGAAAGAGTCAATCATCGTTCCGCTGTCAAATAACGAGAAGAGAGAAATCATCGCGATGACTGGAATTATCAGTTGGAGTAGAGGACGAGCCAGATCGAGGGAAAATATATTAGATGGACTGAGGCGGTTATGTGGAGGAATATCATAAGCAGAGTTGACTCAAAACACATAGGACCGAGATTTTTGCAGTGACTTGAAAGTCCACGCCTGTTGGCAAACAGTGGTGATGATGACCTAGGAAGCAGAGGTAGCTCATGAAATCTTTAAAAAGATGTATTCATAATTACATACGCGCTCATACAAATACACTCCTGCGAACGCATATGTAAAAAAAAAATGCTTATACATACATTGCCTTATCAGATTCAACGCGAAAGGTTAATATATAACCAAATGTAACCTCCCATTTGGACAGAAGGACGATATATCGCTATACTAGGGGCATTGTGTTACCTGTTCTGTTTAATGTGTCTTCCGCAATTTAAGTGCTCGGTGGACAGAAATTTACATCATAATACTTGTTCATTTGATTGCTTACCATGTCTGTTCCAAACCTACTTTTTTTGTTTCGCACTGGATCAGTTAATATGTCATACCACAGAATTGCTGTGAGATGTCTAACTGAAAATCAAATCCAGAACTTCCACAGATGTACTACGGAGATGCCCGTGCTCGGAAACACTCATCCACACATTGTTACTGCTCATGTGTAAGATGTTTCTTCTTGTATCCCCAGACCATGTGCAGAAGTCCATCTCGCAGCGTTTACAGCGAAGAGCACACAGCCCACTATGGATATCCGCCTCTTCACCACCACTACCACCCGCACCACTTTCACTACCCCAGCAGCCCACGAAGCCAACCACCACCACTGCCGTCCTGTCCACCCGTAAGTACCATTCTTCATTATCAAGTGCCATCTCCGCAATGAAAGTGGGATGTAGTGAGTCGCCAACACCCTCTGTCATGTATATTCATGGCCCTTCTTGCAGTCAGACATTATGCTGCCCACTTACATGTAACGTTGTCTTTCTCTTGCGTGTTTCCCTATAAATTTTTCTTCCAACACATCCTTTAACAAGGAGCTGTGTATTTTTATATTACTGAAGCCGACCGCCTTGCACTGCTTTCCATACAATGGTATGAGTACTGGTCGTTCATAAAGCAGTGGCAAACCATATCCTTTACAGGACGTCGAAGTCAACTCCAAATTATTTTTTTTTGGCTGTTTGTGATCTCTTGACAAGCTTACACTCAGTTGTTTGCCATTGCTTTCCGAACGATCGACACTCATACTATTTTATAAAACTCAACGCAAGGCGGTCTGCTGTCAAATCACCCGCAGCTGTGTTTCGAACACGGTATGCGGGATTACAAATTCCGTCCATGACACCTTCGCCACGGAACAGGTCCATAGGCAGTGAATATGAGAAGCACATAATCTTGCCGTTTTAACCTTTAATCTCTGAAAAATAGAATAGTTTGTGCGCCTTCTTACAAACACATTAGATTAAAGTTAAGAACCATTTTCAACGCTTTGAGGCGCAGCGGGTATTGGGTTGTAGCCCCATGGTTGTATAGACCAACTGATATTCGAATGGTGATGTTGTAGATATCACGGCGGTCGCCTTTTCTGCCCAGGATATTTTGTGGTACCCATTTAGACTGGGGCTACCTGGGAGTTCAGGTCGAATAAAAAATATATCCCTCCACAGTGGAGATTTGAAAACATTGATGCAAGGACGGCATGTAAGTATGCTAGCCACCGTGCTACTGGGCCTCCCTATCAGCGGAGTAGACCGGGTGTATTACCCAGTAATGACAAAGTTGTTTTTCTTTCGGACCAATACAGATCTTGAGTGAACCTAATCTTGTAAAATGGGTATCGGGCGCGGATCAGAATGTTTTGGGATGTGTCTGAAAGGCGAAAGCGGAGAGACAGACAGTGTAGCTGGTTGTGTTTCTGGGATATGTAGGGGTGTAGCTGGCACAACAATTGCCTGGAAACGAGTCATGAATGTAGAACATTATACGCAAGTATAGGAAAGAACAAATGGTGTTTTTTGTCATATACTGCTTAGGAGTGTATTACAGAACATCGGGGCAACTTGGAACAATAGCGGTTGCAGAGGAAGACTGGGAAAATGATTCTTGATGGTTTAAGACGAGGGCGTGGAGGTATATCATCGGTATAATTGAGCAAGAACATCAAGGACCGAGATCTGTGGAGAAGCATGAACGCCTATACCACTTTGCAAGGCACATAGTGATAACGATGAGTAAGCACTTGGCACCCTCACATGAGTCACCGCCATGGGGTTGAAAAAACCATCTGTTAAATGATCAGTGCTGTTCAAGTTTCTCTTCAGTTGAGGACTTCACTTTATTGGATGTGCCACCAGGACAGTGTGTTAGCAACCAGACCATGCAATCACCCCCACCCCCTTCCTACTAACAGAGTCGCACAGTAGGTACCTATCTGTCAGCTGAGGGAAATAAATGTAGTCGTGAAAGGACTCGGGCTTAATGAGACGTGTATGATCATTGAGCGCGCAAAGAAATGAACCCATTTCAATCAGTTGAGCACGGGCTGTCTGCACAATTAAGGTTGGCTGCATTGGAATCTCAGTACTGTCTCGTTAGACATAATGCCAACCCCTGACTGTCTGCTGGCTGTCCGTCTCTTTAATGGCGTGTTCAAGTGTACATCTGGCTCGCATGTCTTCTTCCTCTCTTCTTTCCGGTGTGGATTTTTTTTTTTTTTAATTTTTAACTCATAGATTTTAATGTGGCCACAAACTTTAATGCATCTCTGTTTTGTTTTGCCTATTATTATTAGTGTTTCTTAAATCAACTCTCTTATCGTTTCCAACTTTTCCACTAACTCTACTCTTGTTTTCTTTAGTGTCCATGAACTGCAACACATTCGTGAGAGAAAGTATAGACTATGTAAACACTGGTGAAACGAGAAAGACAGGCGTGTAACGAAAACTTTAAGAAACTAAAGTGTATCAACAGTTTATATCGATCGATGAGCGGATCAGCCATGGTCGGTGTACCTGGACAACCTAGAATAGGAAGACCATAAAGTCCAGGGACGATGTGATAGCTAATTTACATATCACATCCACAGATGCAAGAATACCTGGCTTGTTATAGGGAGACATTTTGAATGGCGGAGGGGGGAGGGAGAGGGGAGGGGAAGAGAGAAAGACAGAGATAGATAGAGAGAGAGAGAGAGAGAGGAGAAGCCGTTGGGTGATCATGATCTTTTCTCCCCTCTTGTGTTCACTCGCTGTGAACTCAAAGTCCATACTCGCGCTACTACTTCTAGTACACGTAACTGATGTTTACTATGCATGTGTATTACTTTTCACTATTACCGGTGTCCCTCGCCATCAGGCGAAGATGATGATCTTGTCGAAAATCTGGATTTGATTCCCGCAGGACTGTCACTAGAGGCATCACTGAGGCTTCTTTCACTCTCATCATCCTCTCATACTGAATCCCTGACTAATGGAGAAATCCTCTCACCCTGCCCGCCCCCTCCCTTTTTTTTGGGGGGGGGGGGATTGTTTGTATCTAAAGGGCACACACGTACACACTCGGATATAAATATATATTTTAATGAAATCAAAATGAATTTCAATAATGTATAAATATTGTTGCCGCTGAAAGTGGAAAAACAAAAAACTGAAACTAACTAATCTACACAATAAAAAAAATTGTGCTCGCGACCATGAAATACAACTAAACAACTAAATTAGAGACAATCAACTATTCCCATCCCATGATGTTAGCTGGGACACAACCCCAAAACGACGCCTCTGAATCTCAGCACATCATTATTTACCCCCATTGTTCCCCCAGGAATCAACATTGGAGAACGATGCATCAGTAACATTAGACATCTTGATTGCAGACAATGAACAGGACCTGCAAAATTTAGTACATGCATTTGTTGCACACAGTGAACAACTCGGGTTAGAATTGAATTGTAAGAAGACACAGATTATGGTCGTCACTGGGAAGAAGGAAATACCACAATGTAATGTACAAGTAAATGGACATATTCTTAAACAAGTGAATCGGTACAGCTATCTCGGAACAGTCATAACATTTGATGGGAGATGCCTTGAAGAAATTAAAACAAGAATTGCCACTGCGAAGGTAGCCTTTTGCAAGATGGAAAACATGCTGACCAATAAAAAGATATCAATTGAAACGAGAGAAAAAGAGTTGAAGTGCTACATAGAACCTGTACTTTTGTATGGATGTGTAGCGTGGACAATGAGCAGACAAGTTCAAACACATCTAATGGCTGTGGAAATATGGTTTCTGAGGGAAATGCAAAGAATACCATGGACAGACAGGACAACCAATGAACAAGTCCTTCAAGAAACATATGAAGATCGTAAACTGATTAGAGACAGACGTAGACAGTCAAAATTGTGTGGGCATGTTATGAGAAGAAATGACTTGGAGAACTTGGTGACAAATGGCAAGATCGAAGGGAAGAGACCAAAGGGGAGACCGAGAAGTAAATACCTGGATGGCTTGGCCTCGTGGCATGGTCGAGACTCTGGTGATCGAGTGAGATGACAAAACATGACTGCCCACGCTTATCGGCATGGCACATGATGGATGGATGGATGGTTCCCCCTGTTGTTAAGTATAGTCTTCTAGCAGTGGACAGAATCCACTGAATGACTACACAGGCACGAGTTCACTTACTGTCAACCACTGTCTTTTTCAGCCGGCCACAATTTCCAGCGCCAACATTGACAAGTGTGCCAGCCTTAAAGTTCACCTGGAAGGGAATCAGAACAGGTGAGTGTATCTTCTGTGTTCAGTTAGTTGCATATCCTTTACAGTCACACCAAACATTTGTTTTAGGGGGGGGGGGTGTTATTTGTGATTCCTGGGCAAGTTTGTATTCAGTAGTTTCCCATTGCTTTCTAAAGGGAAACTATCGCAAGGCGGTCTGCTGCCAAATCTCTCGCAAATGTGTTTCGAGCGCGGTATGGGGTATTATATTATGAATTCATAACTCCTTCACCACAGAGCCGACCTATGTATTTTACAATAATAAAGAGACCCTGGCCGCACGTCCATTTTGTCACTTCTGATTTTGTTACTTCTGATTTTGTCACTTCTGATTTTGTTCTATGAAAGCTTACCAACCCTAATTGGTGTCGTTGATTTACTGTATTATACTTCTACTTCTTCTTCTGCGTTCATCCGGATTTTTTTCCCGGATGTGACTGCGTTGTGCCTGTTTACAGCAGAGCTGCGTTCTTGCGCCGTTAGGCCGACACATCCGACTTCTGCGGGCATTTGTTGACCGGGTTAACCTTCCCGGGGACTGTATTATACAAGTTCGTTTGAAACTTCTCTACCATTTATTTTTTCACTTGCTAGCTTTGAGCTCAAGAGTAGTCCGTACATGTGCCACTACTGGGAAGTGCACCGGCTTTGCGTGTGGATTAACTGTCCTTATTACCCGTGCCCATCGCCACTCCGACTTCTGATGTACTTGTAATTTAATCCCCAAGTCAAGGGCGAGAACTGAACATTTTAGTTCGCCTGGCTTATTATATAAAAATTCAGTAACCATTTAATGGTATACATGTATGTTGTGTTCATCTCTTGCCCTTGAATGTGTGTCATGATGTAGTATCACCATTTACACTACGTCATACACAGAGAATAGCGCAGTGGTTCTCGACCGGTGGGGAATTCCCTCCCCCCTCCCCAGGGGGGAATTTTGGGGTTTCCATGGGGGGGGGGGAATGAAGATTATTTCAAGATTGCGTTAATACAAGAATCTATTACTTGATCTTGTTTTTCCCTTCATACTTTACGGTGCTGTACTTCTCACCCTTCTAAAATTCATTTTATAAAGTAAGTAGACCCACAAATCACGTTTTATGTGGACGTCTAGACTTGTTTTAGTTTGTGCTATTAAATTTATCTTCAATTATTACGTACACTGTGTAGGAGCAAGGGGAAATTTTAGGGAGGAAATGCCAAAAGGAGGGGGGATGACGTCCTAAAAATATGGTGAAGGGGGCACGGCCAAAAAAGGTTGAGAACCACTGGAATAGCGGCTAACGATTAAAGACATCCGGGATGTGCTGCTATCATAGAGTTACAAGAATAACCTTGATTGAGTAAACGGCAAATGGTGATATTATGTATAAAGTGAACTATTGTCTACCCCCCTGTCGCTTTTCATGCGCTTCTCCTGCTGAAAAGCGTAGAGATTAGGGGAGAGGGGGATGAGTAGAAGCATACGTTTCAAGGCGAGATGTATTACCCTGGCTGTGTCGTATCCGAACAAACGAATGAATTTTGTCAAAGGGTAACAAATTGGGCACACAAGTCCGTCTTACATTTGACCCTTCAAATCACTCATCTTTCATTCATCAATTGTGCATGTTACATTCACATAGGAAAAAAACATTTTCAAATATATTTTGTAAATATAAACAATGCATAGTAATATGTTATGAGACAGGTAGACACACCTACAGATGCACAATAATAAGCACACATGCACTCACACATACCTGCATAAATTTTTTTGTTGGGCAGTTAGCAAATGAATACATTTTGGAAGCTATAACAGAACACAAGCTCTTTAAAGTAATACATAAGCAATGGCGCTAATATCTTGGGTACATTCTAAGACATGAAGAAACACCAAATATAGCACAAGAAGGCAACATACTAGGGTAAACAAGAAGGAGTAGATCAAGAAATCCATTTGTAAACCAGGTAACCACAGATCTATCAATGCAGAAGACATACATCAAATGGAATGATCCATAGGATTTACAGCCAGTCCAAGGACTTAAACACATGATAATGATGAAAATTGCTCAGAGCAGTACAAAATTAAATTCTTTGCCTCATCTTAGTCGAAAAGGTTCAACAAAAGAAAGCTACAAATCCCTCACAACCGAAAAAGAAACCCCCCAAGGAACATTGCCCATACCGGTAGAGAGCTGCTACTGAAGACATGCAGTACTGAAGGTTGCAGTAACGGACAAGTGGTATTGCCAAAGCAAGGTTAGGAAGGTTCACAACCAACCCATTTGTTGCTCAGTCTACAACCAAACCACTTGTTGATCGGTCTATAACCAACGCAAGTGTTGATCAGTCTATAACCAACCCAAGTGTTGATCAGTCTATAACCAACCCAAGTGTTGATCAGTCTATAACCAACGCAAGTGTTGATCAGTCTATAACCAACCCAAGTATTGATCAGTCTATAACCAACGCAAGTGTTGATCGGTCTATAACCAACCCAAGTGTTGATCAGTCTATAACCAACCCAAGTGTTGATCAGTCTATAACCAACGCAAGTGTTGATCAGTCTATAACCAACCCAAGTATTGATCAGTCTATAACCAACCCAAGTGTTGATCAGTCTATAACCAACGCAAGTGTTGATCAGTCTATAACCAACCCAAGTGTTGATCAGTCTATAACCAACGCAAGTGTTGATCAGTCTATAACCAACGCAAGTGTTGATCAGTCTATAACCAACACATTTGTTGCTCAGTCTACAACCAAACCACTTGTTGATCAGTCTATAACCAACGCAAGTGTTGATCAGTCTTTAACCAACCCAAGTATTGATCAGTCTATAACCAACCCAAGTGTTGATCAGTCTATAACCAACGCAAGTGTTGATCAGTCTATAACCAACCCAAGTATTGATCAGTCTATAACCAACGCAAGTGTTGATCGGTCTATAACCAACCCAAGTGTTGATCAGTCTATAACCAACGCAAGTGTTGATCAGTCTATAACCAACCCAAGTGTTGATCAGTCTATAACCAACCCAAGTGTTGATCAGTCTATAACCAACCCAAGTGTTGATCAGTCTATAACCAACCCAAGTGTTGATCAGTCTATAACCAACGCAAGTGTTGATCAGTCTATAACCAACCCAAGTGTTGATCAGTCTATAACCAACCCAAGTATTGATCAGTCTATAACCAACGCAAGTGTTGATCGGTCTATAACCAACCCAAGTGTTGATCAGTCTATAACCAACGCAAGTGTTGATCAGTCTATAACCAACCCAAGTGTTGATCAGTCTATAACCAACCCAAGTGTTGATCAGTCTATAACCAACCCAAGTGTTGATCAGTCTATAACCAACCCAAGTGTTGATCAGTCTATAACCAACGCAAGTGTTGATCAGTCTATAACCAACCCAAGTATTGATCAGTCTATAACCAACGCAAGTGTTGATCGGTCTATAACCAACCCAAGTGTTGATCAGTCTATAACCAACGCAAGTGTTGATCAGTCTATAACCAACACATTTGTTGCTCAGTCTACAACCAAACCACTTGTTGATCGGTCTATAACCAACGCAAGTGTTGATCAGTCTATAACCAACCCAAGTGTTGATCAGTCTATAACCAACGCAAGTGTTGATCAGTCTATAACCAACGCAAGTGTTGATCAGTCTATAACCAACCCAAGTGTTGATCAGTCTTTAACCAACGCAAGTGTTGATCAGTCTATAACCAACCCAAGTGTTGATCAGTCTATAACAAACGCAAGTGTTGATCAGTCTATAACCAACGCAAGTGTTGATCAGTCTATAACCAACCCAAGTGTTGATCAGTCTATAACCAACTCAAGTGTTGATCAGTCTATAACCAACACACTTGTTGATCGGTCTACAGCCAACCCACTTTTTGATCGGTCTACAGCCAACCCACTTTTTGATCGGTCTACAGCCAACCTACTTTTTGATCGGTCTACAGCCAACCTACTTTTTGATCGGTCTTCAGCCAACCTACTTTTTGATCGGTCTACAGCCAACCCACTTTTTGATCGATCTACAACCAACCCACGTTTTGATCGATTTACAACCAACCCAAGTGTTGATCAATCTGATGATGCTGTCTTTTCTCAACCATTAACAATATTTATCCATTAATCACAGGCAGCTGTTGCTTGAACTCGATCGATATCAACCAGATATTACTTAGACTTCTTTTATCCCAGTTATTGCTGAGAACTCCTTTTATCCCAGACAGTTATTGCTTGGATTTCTTTTATCCCAGATAGTTATTGCTTGAATTCATTCAAATCTAGACTGTTGTTGTTTGAACTGCTTTAATCGTAGACAGTTATTGCTTGAACTTCTTTTATCCAAGACAGTTATTGCTAGAACTCTTTTTATCCCCGACAGTTATTGCTGAGAACTCCTTTCATCCCATACAGTTATTGCTGGGAACTCCTTGTATCCCAGACAGTTATTGCTGAGAATATCTTTTATCCCTGACAGTTATTGCTTCAGCTTCTAGCCCAGAAAGTAATATTCTCTCTCTCTCTCTCTCTCTCTCTCTCTCTCTCTCTCTCTCTCTCTCTCTCTCTCTCTCTCTCTCTCTCTCTCTCTCTCTCTCTCTCTTTCTCTCTCTCTCTCATATATATATATATATATATATATATATATATATATATATATATATATATATATATATATATATATATATATATATATAATTTGACATCTTATCCTGCCTGCCCGGTTAGTCTGCGTTCCTTTGATGTAGTAATGCTGTTTATTTTTCCATGGCAGCTTCTGTCGTTACCGCAATCGCCACTCGATAAAACTGCCTAGATAAGTAGGCTGTTTTGGGTTTACGTTTAATAGACCTCTTCATTACGTGAGAACCCCAGTGCCAGAAGATAGGCAGTGTACCGTTACTAGGGCAATAAACAGGAGCAGAAAATAGCATCCGCGGCTTTACATGTGGGATACAATTGTGGATAGCGTCAGAAGAGGAAACAAATGTCTGTGTTGTTGTGTGTGTGGAGGACGGGTGAAGTAATTAAGATGTAGTCTGCTTTTTGTTAACTTTGTTAGCGTTGGAGGAATTACCTGGCTGTAATAGATAAGTGGTTGGCGCGGCAGGGTTGTAACAATACAGCGTAACGTTTCCGACAACTTATTTCATTGATATGTCGTAATTGGTGCCTGTATAGAGAGGAGAGGGGTCAGTCATTGTGAAAGGTTCAGAGCGCTCACTCTAAAACTGTATGTGCTCTGATGGCCGGGTAGTGGGTATATTCCCTACAGGGTTGTAACAATACAGCGTAACGTTTCCGACAACTTATTTCATTGATATATTGTAATTGGTACCTGTGTAGAGAGGAGAGGGGTCAGTCGTGAAACGCTCAGAGCGCTCACTCTAAAACTGTATGTGCTCTGATGGCCGGGTAGTGGGTATATTCCCTACAGCCCCGAGTTTAACTTTAACGTTGACGTCTCGTTCATAATACATTGGCAATCTACTAAGATGAAAATTGCATGAAAACCCTACATGGTGTTGATTACAACGTCCTGCCAATGACACGCAGCATGTTACTAAGGGAAGAGTAACAAACATCATTCCCGTTAACGCTTCTCCCTTCTGTCAATTACTTATTAACCCGTTACACTGATCATTTTAGTCTGTGTCAGTCGTATGCATGGGCAACGTGGATTTCTGTTGTGATGTTGTCTGGACCCGGGGTCTTGCCAGTTTTCATCTGTTTAAGAGCATTCTGAACTTCCATCTTCAGAAATGATGGTCCTGCATTATTATTCCGAATAGCATACTGTTCTTCTCTTGTATCATCATAAAGGTGTTTCATATAATCTGACCACGCATGTAACATCTGATCTTTTTCCATTATGATTTTGCCATCTTTGGATTTTAGGCAACCTGGTGATGCGTGTGTTCTTTTGTTGGTGATATCATTAATTCTATTGTGCATTAACTTGGTATTCCGGGTTTTGTGTTGGTTTTCAATTCCCATGCAATTTTTCTTAAGCCATGCTTCTTTTGACTCTTTGCAAAATTTTCTAATGTTCCAATGAACCTCTTCATATTTTTCATAGCTATTTTGTTATTTTTTCTTATCTCCATGACTTTTAACACGTCTTTCATCATGCATTTCTTGCGCCCCATCATCTTCGTTTTTTGGTATAGTTGTTTCTGCAGGTTGGCTGACTGATTTCTTTAATATTTCCCATTGGTCGATGACATCATGAAATAATATTACCAGACAGGAAATGCACCAAATCTAGAGAGAACGGGGCACGTAAGAAAAGGCTTCTGGGCGTATGGAGCTAGAACCGTGGTATAGACCAAACGGCATTCTGTGAGGGGGGGGGGGGCTGAGGGTGGTGGTTGGCATCACACGTGTCGCCTTTACTTCCAGAGACACTTCCTGGTGTCTGTTTTAGACTGGGTTGGTTTTAAAATTATCATTTGCCCTGATGCGGCTCGAACCCCAGACCACGGGTACGGCAGGGAAGCATCTAGACGTTACGCCGCCGCGGCTCCAAGAGAAGACAGGGAAGCACCTAGACGTTACGCCGCCGCGGCTCCAAGAGAAGACAGGGAAGCATCTAGACGCTTCAAGAAATGATTTAGTTCCTGAGAAGAATAGAATTTTGCAATGGAAAAAGATGTTGTAATGAAGAAATGTAGAAAATGTAGCCATAGGGTAGCGAAACATATCTCTTTCAACTGTCAATTTCACAGGAAACATAAACTAATGATGATGATGACGACTATGATGATGATGATGATGATAGTCTGCCTTCAAGAAGTGATTTATTTCTCGTTCTTTTCTTAAATGATTGAATCTTTCTGTGATAAACATGTCCGCCTGTTTCCAGTGTTTGTTTCAACAACAGTGGTGATTGTGTTTGGGCGCGAATATTGATCTCCGCTCTTGCTTCCTTTCGCCCGAAATCTTTGAGAATGAACGAAGACTATTCACTTCTGGTGTTCTCCGTTCCATTTCCTACAAGACAACCAGATTATCATCTTCATTTCACTTCGCGTAAAGAACCCGTTGGGAATTCACATCATAGAAAATCTTTAGGCTTGTTTCTCTTAAAGTGCTATAGTTCATACCATCTGGAGTATTGATACATAAAACGTTTTCCTTTGACGTTTCTGTTTGCCCGAACTCAGTAATTCTGTAAGATATCGGCTCTCCTCTTTAACGGAATGTTCGTATATATATATTCGTCCATCCACTTTAATTTTAGTGGGAATTCGTGCGGTTGAAAACCCTTGGGGACATGTCTGAATCTACAAATACGTTATATCTTTTCTTTCCGCTATCTCTGCCAGAAATCTCTCGTTTTCAGTTTTTGTGATTTATGGAATCGATATGAAATCTCACCGTTCTCACTCGGCATGTTTTTCCATATTAACTGCCAGGCGTAATGAGCTTTCCTTTTGAAAGAAGGATCGCTGCTTCTCCCTGGCAGGTTATCATTCTCTCCCAGTACAAACACCACCCAAAGAATTTCAAAAGTGTCGATCGATACCCATTTTCCGGTTTCGCACAGTCATTGACGAGCGGTGGAGGCAGAAATAGTCGATTTTGCTTGTACCACAGGCGCTTTCTGTAACGGTTTAGTCAAGTGCACGCACGGTGATGAAAAGGGCAACTGACTTTGTGTGACTAACTTTGGAGAGAAAGTGCTTTCACTATTTCTGATTGTGTTGACACCTAGCCGTATGAGAAGTAAACTGTCTCATTCTGTTGACAGCTAACAGTATGAGAAATAAACTTTCTCATTGTGTTGACAGCTAACAGTATGAGAAATAAACTTTCTCATTCTGTTGACAGCTAACAGTATGAGAAATAAACTTTCTCATTCTGTTGACAGCTAACAGTATGAGAAATAAACTTTCTCATTCTGTTGACAGCTAACAATATGGGAAATAAACTCTCTTATTCTGTTGAAAGCTTTCAGTATGAGAAATAAACTTTCTAATTCTGTTAACACTAGCAGTATGAGAAATAAACTTTTTTATTCTGTTGACACCTAGCAGTATGAGAAATAAAGTGTATCATTTTGTTGACACCTAGTAGTATGAAAAATAAATTGTATCATTCTGTTGACAGCTAGCAGTATGAGAAATAAATTGTCTAATTCTGTTGACAGCTAGCAGTATAAGAAATAAACTTTCTCATTCTGTTGACAGCTAGAAGTTCTCATTCTGTTGACAGCTAGCAGTTCTCATTCTGTTGACAGCTAGCAGTTCTCATTCTGTGACAGCTAGCAGTTCTCATTCTGTTGACAGCTAGCAGTTCTCATTCTGTTGACAGCTAGCAGTTCTCATTCTGTTGACAGCTAGCAGTTCTCATTCTGTTGACAGCTAGCAGTTCTCATTCTGTTGACAGCTAGCAGTTCTCATTCTGTTGACAGCTAGCAGTTCTCATTCTGTTGACAGCTAGCAGTTCTCATTCTGTTGACAGCTAGCAGTTCTCATTCTGTTGACAGCTAGCAGTTCTCATTCTGTTGACAGCTAGCAGTTCTCATTCTGTTGACAGCTAGCAGTTCTCATTCTGTTGACAGCTAGCAGTTCTCATTCTGTTGACAGCTAGCAGTTCTCATTCTGTTGACAGCTAGAAGTTCTCATTCTGTTGACAGCTAGCAGTTCTCATTCTGTTGACAGCTAGAAGTTCTCATTCTGTTGACAGCTAGCAGTTCTCATTCTGTTGACAGCTAGCAGTGTGAGAAATAAACTCATACGTACCGGTGTACACGTATGGCCGACCGTGGCTCATACGTTACAATGTTCGCCTCACATTCAGAAGGTACTAAGTTCGATCCCTGCATAGAGATGAGAATTTTTTTTAAACACCATTAGTTTCTAATTATATCACGCGCATTCCCTTGATTTCTTGGGTAGTAGATCGAATACCTAGTCTTCTCAGATAATGGCGAAAAAAGTAGGATTTCCCGTGTCCCCTGTGCAAATTGTGCAGGTTGGCAATCCCGCAGCAGTTGGAAAATGAAAACAGTAGTAGTAAACCCACAGTCCTGGGAAATTTGTTAGGTATAGTAAACGTACCCGCGGGTAGATAGAGATCGTTACCTTGGATGGAATCTGTCTAGAGGAAGTTAACCAGACATAAATGCACGCCGACGTCAGACACGCTGATCTTTGCGCATCTAGGTGTGCCGCATTTACCCGAAAGAGGAAGAAGAGCTTCCCTCAGAGAAGCAAAGAAAAGAAGTAAGGATAAGAAGAGACACTAGAAAATAGAAAACAATGACGTTTTTCTGAAGTAACAAGTATACTTTCGCTTCTCTTTACAGAGACGGTGTGATTATTTGGTGTGTCTGTTGTTTTCAACTTTTCTATTGTGAATCATTTTCACTCAAATTTAGTCGCGCGTCCTTTATAGGACGTAGCAGTCGACCCCAGCTTTTATTGACTGTCTGTGATATTATAGGCAGTTTTACGCTGACTTCGAAAAATGAATCATTACCGTCGACGTAGAGTCGTAGAGCAGACGGCACAATTCAAAGATCGGTGTACCGCGAAGAAACATGGACTGGCCAATACCTACATTTTCTGAGCTTCACACCTGTCCAGTACAAACGGGGCTTAGTACGGACCCTGTTTGACCGTGCTAAAAAGATATGCACACTGACAGAGGAATTTGAAACTCTGAAGAATGTCTTTAAACCTGAATGGGTACTCCACAGGATTTATAAAGCGCCACTGCTAACAGCCGAAACCAAAACCAGACGAAACTTCAGTCCGTAAGCTCAAGGTATTCATCCAGCTAACCTTTCGAGGGGATGACGTAATGTAACGTCTACAAGACCGGCTTACTGCAGCAGTAGGCCGAACATTTTTTGCTGCAACTCCAGTCATTAGGTATAGAACTAACCGATTCCCACACCTGCAGTAAAAGAGCCTGTTCCTCTGTACGCCAAAAACAATTGTATTTACCAATTCACATGTAGGCTTCTGTCAGGGTCTTAAACTTGGCTCGCTAACCTAACACATGTGAGACAGTACAAGTACAACGTGATTTGACTCAAGACTCAACGACACAACGTTCAATGGATTTATTTACAGATCATATACAGTACGATGATCACAACAAGATATACTTGATACTTCAATACACTTACATCCACAATACAGCTCATAGTCTATCTCTCAAGATGTCCAGACACTCGACTTTCAGGCACAGAAACCACACAACGCCTTTCTCTCATCATGCGTCCGGTCCAGTCGACGTCCCAGAGCTGTCTCCCTATAGCTCGCAACTTGCCTCCCCACCTGAGGTGGCTTCACGAGACATGCGTGCGTCCTTGCCTGACCGCTGGCCGTCTCGTCAGCCAGCAACCTTGCAGGCAGGTGACTACTACTCGCCTGGCGGCGTAACGAAGTTCCGTCATCCCTGCTGGGGACTAAGTCACCTGGCGGGCGTAACGATGTCACTGCATCACTGCACTTCGGTAGACTCTGACACGCTCCCCCGGCAACTTCATGAAAGATGTCATCTTTCATGTATAATATATGTACATACTGGGTTAATATTTTAACCTTGTCAGAGTCAACCCTTCTGTTGTTATATACATTGGTATCATAATACATAGACATACACATCTGCCATAGAAACATATAAGAAATGGATGTTGTATTCAACGACATGTGGTGTTAAACCTTTAACACTTGTCAGGTTTCATCATCTCGATGGCTGATTACCTCAATTGCATTATTGACCCAGTCAGATCGGTAGTACCAGCTTCACGCATCTACCTCGCAGCCTTTGAAAAAAAAGTAATAATATGGTTTCTGAAACAAAAACCATCTAGCTAGACCGAAATGCGGCTTTTACATAAGTCACATTAAACGCTCAAACCCTGACCTCATTTGGCCAGGAGCTGTTGTGTTGGTCTGCAATGTCGGCAACACTCTGCCATGCCCAGTAGATGCCTACCTGGTGTGTTAACAATCTGGCAACAACATGGCTATATTTATACAACACATTACAGTATACATTTCAAATTATGGCCCTTTGTGTACTGATGTAATAGCAAATAAATGAAAGGGGAATAATTTCAACATTTATGACATATAATATTTTACAATAATTATTTTATTTCTTAGCGTCATCGCTTGATGTTTCTTCATCCTAACGAGAAAAAGTCGGTAGTATGAATACATTAATCAAGATATGATTCTAAGATTACACTACATAAATATATAAACACACAATTCGTGTATTCAACTTTGTTGATTCCTAAAGATTTTAGAATCGTCATAGCTTTTTAAACTTTTATTTGTCGTCTGCTAATTTTGCTCTAAATTTCTAACTAATCCGGAAGTACACACGAACACTAAATAGTTGATGTTACAACTTGTAGAACACACTTGTTCCGGTTTGATGTAGTTACGGAAAGTACAATGTTCTAACAGTTCATGTGTTGGATGTTTCATTGTAAACCCCTTCTGGATTTCGCTTGACTGCAGTGGTGTAGCTGTCAATGTTTAGGTCACACTTTCACACACGGATTTAAAATATCTCTGGAAAGTTCCACACGGAGATGCCACTGTCACATTGGATAGTTCGCTTACGGTAAGTTTTGAGCGAATGTGGCACTGTTCTTGTTACGCAATATATACAATTAATAAAGTTCGCTTTCTACCACACACTACACAATTATACACGACAATCACTACATTAAGTAATAAAATAAGAACATTATATACTTTGGGAGTAACCCCTATCACATTGTAGACATTACACAGCTTTTGTGAATGGAAAAATTATTCACTGATAGATGACTGTGTTAATCTGAGTGTATTTTACACACTGCACTCAGCCATTGCTTACTGGGTCGGTCGGACAACAGGACAACAGATCGGCAATCGTGTTGGTTATGCCTGGGATATGTCGAACCTCGAAGCTATAATCTTGGAGCTTAAGAGACCAGCGCGCTACCATCTGGTTTGAAGGTACACCAGAATTTATAAATCGCAATGGACTGCTGTCAGATTCCACGATGAAATGGCGTCCTAGAAGGAATCTAGACAATTTTGTAATACCCACCACTAAAGCTAGGGCTTCCAACTGAGGTATTGACCAAGCCCGTTCTCTGGGTTTCAGTTTCCTGGATACGAAGTACACGGGGTGAAGGATGTTATTGTGCTCTTGCAACAAGACTGCCCCAATCGCCACGGAGCTCGCATCTGTACGCAATCTGAAAGGTAAATGGAGATTGGGCAATTTCAGGATGGGATTGTGTAAGCTATTATCAGAAAAACAAGATAATACTTTACGGAATGCAAATTTTAGGCATTCATTGCTTACAATTTTCTCCGGTTTATCTTTTGTTAGTAAGTTAGTAAATACTTCGGTTAGTTCGGAAAAATCAGGAATGAACTGCCGGTAATAATTTATCAGTCCTAACAAACTTCTGACTTGCTTTTTCGTAGTCGGAAGTGAGAGTTTTAGTATCTTGGACACAATGTTATCGTCTGTCGTGACAAAGCCATTGGATATTTTGTACCCCAAAAAGGATATTTCATGGTAGGCTATGTCTACTTTTGCAGGCTTTACCGTCAGTC
Organism: Cepaea hortensis; assembly: GCA_963921405.1. Taxonomy (NCBI): domain Eukaryota; kingdom Metazoa; phylum Mollusca; class Gastropoda; order Stylommatophora; family Helicidae; genus Cepaea; species Cepaea hortensis. The sequence continues at coordinate 84,259,581 of OY992886.1, forward strand.
CGTGCTGTCTGATGCGTTCAAATGTCTGTTCTAATGTCTTTATGTGCTCTGTCATCGTCTCTGTGTGAACACAGATGTCGTCAATATAGCAAATTATGTTAGGTATATCTACTAGAAGAAGTCGTGTCATACGTACGAATGTGGCTGGGGCATTGACTAGCCCAAATGGAAGTTTGCACCATTCGTACAGTCCCCAAGGTGTGGCAAATGCTGTCAGATGTCTGCTCTGTTCGTCTACTGCTATTTGCCAGTAACCTTTAGTCATGTCTATCTTCGTAAAGAACCTAGCGTCTGTCAGTTATGTCAGTAGATCGTCAGAGTTTGCCATCGGCTCAAGATCTAGAAGAGTTATCTTATTGAGCTTTCGATAGTCGATACAGAGTCTTATTGTGTTGTCCTTTTTGCGTACAATGACCATTGGAGATGAGAAGTCTGATTGGGATCGTCTTATGATGTTGTTCTTTTCTAGGTTGATGATCTCCTGATGTAGGTGTTCTTTGTAATGTAATGGAATGGTGTATGGTCTGCATCTTATGGGTGTGTTTGATGTGAGTGTGATGTGATGCTGTACTAATTCTGTTTGTCCTGGGTTGTTGGAGAAGATGGTGTTGTACTGTTGTATTAGGTGTTTGCACCTGTCTGTTTCTGCTTGAGTTAACTTTGGGTTGATCTTAATCTCCTTCAAGCAATCTGTCGTGTCTAATGCAGGTGTTGGAATTTCGTCACTAGCCTCGTCATCTTCGTGATCTATTATCACTGTACAAGCTGTCGTATCGTCTTGTTCGTTGTTTCTGTTGTAGTATGGTCTTAGCATATTTATGTGAAATATTTTATGTTTGTCTTTTATTTGGATCTCGTAGTCTACAGGTGAAATCTGTCTCGTCACTTTAAAAGGTCCCTGCCAAGAATCAGTCAATAAGTGTCGGTCACTAGGTAATAGAAGAAGAACGTCCTGTCCAGGTGTCAACGTTATTGTTCTGTTTCCTTTGTCAGCATACTGTCTATAAGTAGCACCAGATAATTTTAGTGCATTCTTTGCAATTATACAAGATTTGATGATTCTTTCACGCAATGATGTAACGTATACGTATGATGATATGGGTTTAAGTACTGGAGTAGAGTCAGTTAACATTTGGTGATAAATAGTCAATGGGCCACGTGGTTTGGCACCATAGATAAGTTCAAAAGGAGAGAAACCGGTACTAGAATGTGGTACCTCGCGATAAGCAAAAAGAATAGCTGGTAGATATACATCCCAGTTATTAGGGTGTTCTTGCGTGACTTTTGCAAGCATGTGCTTTAAATCGCCGTTAAACTTTTCTATAATTCCACTAGAGTGAGGATGGTACGGGGAATTGAAACATTGCTTTACTCCCAACATTTTGGTGAAAGCTTGGGTAGATGCGGCGATAAACTGAGTGCCCCTATCTGATTGGATAGAGTCTGGAAATTCTATCCGAGAAAATATATGGAAGAAAACTTCCATTATATCATTGGCAGTTAAGTTCTTTAGCGGAATAGCTTCCGGCCAGCGACTACATTGATCAATGACAGTTAGAATATATTTATTCCCTCTAGTTGTTGTATGATTGAGAGGGCCCACTATGTCGACAGATAATTTTTCAAAAGGTCGACTGGCTAAGTCAGTGACTTGTAACTTTGCCTGTGGGTGTTTACCTTTTTTCACCAGTTTCTGGCAGGTGTCACAACTTCTGCAATATTCTTTAATGTCATTGCAAAATTTGGGCCAATGAAACTGTGTTAATAATCTTGATCTGGTCTTAGCGTATGCCATATGCCCTGCAAGAGGTATATCGTGGGCAAGATGTAAGGCTTGCTTACGATAATTATTTGGCAAAACAGTTTGCTCTGTGGTGTCATCACCTCTGGTGTAATACCTAGTGAGGATATCATTTTTCACAGCAAAATACCATTTTGCACTTTTGGTTACCTTTGGCTTTTGGCCGATCAGATTAGAATATTTTGATGATGAAGGGTCAGCCTTTTGAGCTGTTACAAACGTTTCCTTCATGGTGTTAGTAGGTAGTGATACTGGGCTAAGCATTTGTATAGCCTCAGTTTGATTACTTTCATCTTGCACTCTAGCAGTAGATCTGGTTACTGCGTTCACACATTCAATGATATCAGATGGTGATGAAACAATGTTATCAATGATGTCATGAGATCTTAGTGCTACATTAGCTACCATACATTCATTAGGTGGTGTAACATTATCAATGATGACATTGGATGGTGATGTTATGCTATCATCAATACAAAGAGATGTTATGTCATGAGGTTTATCATTCACCTCTGGTAAATTTCCAATTATTATATCACACACTGGGTTTATTAATGCAGCGCACTTTACTTTCCCAGTGAGGAAAGGTGTTTCAATATATGCCCATGCTAGTGGGTACTTTTCAATATTGCCTGAGAATGTTCTGCATGTTACGTGCCTGTCTGTATAGTCTGTAGGCATTATGAACGTTCTCTTCAGACCAATAAGTGAGCTGCCCGTGTCTCGAAGGACTGTAGCAGACTTGCCATTCACGTATCCGTGATGGATGTTTATCCTGCCTTTAGAATCTACTACCAAATTAGCTTCTTCATTGGCAATAGGAATGGAGTGGCCGCATGTTAACACGCCATCTTCATAAAAGGTGTTACAAACAGTACATTTATTTGCGTTAAACATGTCAAAAGCCTGTGCTGAGTTCACAGGATGTTTCTCTGATTGTTCTTCATCTGACGATGAACTGTCAAACAAGGCGGCATTTGCTTTGTTGGTCATTTGCCTACCTTTACAATCATGGCGATAGTGTCCGTACGCCTTACAGAGGAAACATTTACGCAACTTTCTGAAGGATCTACGCTCTTTATCTTGTCTGTTTACCATGTTTTGTAGATAAGTATTATATGCGGGGTTCTTGTCGCACATCTCGCTTTGATGGTGAGAGTATTTACAATAATTACAGTGATTATACTTCTCAGATGTAGGTCTATGAGGTTTCTGCCTACTATAGGGTTTGTCATAGTTAGCCGCTGCTACAAAATTTATGTCAGTAGCTTCACTGGCAAAGCAATGTTTGTTGGCTGTGTAATACTCCGAACCACGTCTCTCAATCTCATCCACACTTGTGCATTCATTCTCCTGCAAAAATTTTGAAAATGCTGATGGAATGGATGAAATGACTTTATCTCTAATGATCAGATCTTCTAATCTTTGATAATTTTTGTCAATTTTAGCTGCTGAAGTCCATTTGGTAAATATATCTCGGACTAAGCAGAGGTAATCAGAGAACGTTTGAGTTGGTTTTTGGGCTCAACTTGCTGAATTGTTCTCTGTAACCTGCTTCATCTAACATAAAATGTGCCATAATCTTTGCTTTCAGATAATGGTAATCTTTTCTGAGGTCTTTGGGAATGGTCTCAATGACTTTAAGAGGCTCCCCTGATAAACTCCTCATATAAACAATATTCCATTCAGACAGTGGAACCTGGTAATGTTCCATTAAAGTTTCAAAATTTTGGGTAAAGGCTGCGATGCAGTCACCCGAGGTATAATTACGTACAATACCTTGATATTTTTTGTACTGGTTTTCTTTCTCCAGTCTCTCAGATTTCTTATACTCTTTGTTAATGGCAGTCTCAGTATCAAGTTGTTTTATCTTTAACTGTAACTCCAGTTCTTCTCTCTTACCCTGAGCTGCTATTTCTGCTTTCTTGAGTTCACTATCTATCTCAGCTTGCTTTGTCTTTGCAGCCAGTTCTAATTCGGCCTGTTTTGTTTTAGCAGACAATTCTGCTTGTTTTGCTGCGGCTTCTGCATGCTTTAAGGCTGTATCTGCCTCTACTTGCTTGGCAGCCCTTTCAGTCTCTGCCTGCTTTAATGCTCTTTCAGCCGCTCTTTCTTCCCGCTCGTGGTATTCAGAGTATTTCTTCTCACTCCACTTCGTTAACTCATCACCTGTCAACTGTAATTTCAACCCCATATCGATGAAATCATTTAATGAAGACATGATGGAAAATGTCAATGATATACCAGCCACACAATTTGTTATAAGTGGTTAGTAAAGTAAACAATTTACAATTTGTGTTCTATTGACAATACGTGCCCCAAATTTGTATCCAAAAGTATATGAAAAGAAAAATATACTCAAGTGTCCTGGATGCGGTGAAGAACGGTTGGAAATCGGGCTAGGAACTGTAGGGTCGCTACTTCGAAACACAAATGACCTCTACGCGCACGGTTTCAGATGGTACAGAAAAACCTGCTTTGTTTTGGAGGAAATAAATTAGCGTCTCTTTGATGGTGTGTGCCTGCTTGTCACTAAGTATTGAGTAGGTTTGTATGGCGTTGAGTGTAATTGTAGGTCGTAATTTTGTCAGTCAACAATTTTTTTTTCCAAAACACAAGTCACTTTCTTTCCAAAACTTTTTGCGTTCCACAACTCAATTCACAAAGACAATCTAAATGTATCTCAACATGCTACAACATTGATGACACATCACTTACATCAAGATGACATTCAGTAAGGACATAGACATCAAGTTTACAAGATGGCGACAAGGTCACAATGGCGACAAGATCACAATGTCGACAAGGTCAAAACGGTGACAAGTTCAACAATCACAAATGTTTTACACGTTTACAAGATCAAACAATATGTATGCACTGTACGTTTACAACTAGTCTCCATGTTTAAACAATGTAGTATTAAATCAAAATGAGCCTTCCACGATCACATTTACATGTACAATCAAGTTTGACAAAAATTATAAGTTCACAAACTCTAGTTTTAACCGTTAATCACATAAACACGTTCATTTCAAAGCCGGACGAATGCCACCACGTCCACATATGTCAGGGTCTTAAACTTGGCTCGCTAACCTAACACATGTGAGACAGTACAAGTACAACGTGATTTGACTCAAGACTCAACGACACAACGTTCAATGGATTTATTTACAGATCATATACAGTACGATGATCACAACAAGATATACTTGATACTTCAATACACTTACATCCACAATACAGCTCATAGTCTATCTCTCAAGATGTCCAGACACTCGACTTTCAGGCACAGAAACCACACAACGCCTTTCTCTCATCATGCGTCCGGTCCAGTCGACGTCCCAGAGCTGTCTCCCTATAGCTCGCAACTTGCCTCCCCACCTGAGGTGGCTTCACGAGACATGCGTGCGTCCTTGCCTGACCGCTGGCCGTCTCGTCAGCCAGCAACCTTGCAGGCAGGTGACTACTACTCGCCTGGCGGCGTAACGAAGTTCCGTCATCCCTGCTGGGGACTAAGTCACCTGGCGGGTGTAACGATGTCACTGCATCACTGCACTTCGGTAGACTCTGACAGCTTCCTACATCGGCAGAACAGAGCGGCAGCTGAAGAAAAGAGTGTCAGAACACACACCTCAATGGGTCGACAGGATACGACACACGGGCGTTGCGAGCCTAGTGGGGCCGAGACACCGGAAGCTTCCCGCGTCATCAATTGCTAGGCACATTCTCGAAAGCGGCCATGTGATTGACAGAGACATTGCCTGTCGCGTGTTGTTTAACACACAAAATACTCGCTTGTTAAAGTTTGCAGAAGCAATAATTATCAATCAACACAAGCCAGATTTGTGCAAACAGAAAGACATGTTAGTCAGCTTAAGATTACCGTGGTAGACAATTGATATTACTGTGTGAACATGTGTATATTTCAGCTTGAAGGATTTATCTAGTTAATGTACTTTATGTTGTGTGAATTCTGCAGTATGTACCTGACGAGATGCAGCGAAATATTCCAGGCAATAAATTGTGCAATCTATTGTTTGTGTCTTCGGTATTCAAATTCACTACGGGAAAACATTATTTTGAATCATTACCGTTAAATTTATTTCATATGTTATTTGCATTGCCTCGAGCGTTTCCCATCGGTATTTTTGTTGACATGTAATGAGATTCGTGACAGAAATTGCGTATAATATTGGCGCAATACGTTTGTATTTCGTTGTGCTGTGTATGCTTTTGTGAGGTTTCACCCATTAACCGATCGAACAACGGATAACAGAACGCTGCTCCTCTTTACTGCATGTCAAAAGTGGGGCGGCCATCTTTCTGCCCTTATGACGTCACCGTGTTCGTTTGCACCGTGGCGTGACATCAACAATACTGACAGGTTACAAGACAATGGCATAGTTATTGTACTTTCTATAACATTTTAAAGGTTTTCATTTGAAGCCCCCTCCTATCACCTACCAGGTTCGGAACGAGTTAAAGATATTACTGTCCTCAGCAAATCGAGGTGAGTGCGTTAAGTGTGACAAATTATCACCTATCTAGAAATTAAGATTTTTTTTTTTTTTTTTTTGCGCTCGCTCGCTTTGAACTCAAGCGTAGTCCGTATACACTATTTCTAGTAGTGATGGACTGAATTTTCCGTATGGATTAGCTTTCCATATTAACAGTGTCCCTCGCCAGGAGGCGAACCCGCTCCGACTTCAGAGGTACTTGTAATTTACGTCCCCACGTCAAGAATGACGGGTCAACATTTTAGTCCAGCTGTCCGATGTATAGGTTGAACCGCTTACTTCAGTATCAGCACACCGGATGTTTAAGAGCACGCGTTCTTATCCATTCGGCCATGCTGACCTGCAATGAAGATAAAGAAGAACATTTTGAGTTGGTTTTAATGGAGGATGGATTTTATTGCCCGCGGATATACCCGCAAGTGCTCAGTCCCCTTCCATATATCACACAAGGAGGTACTAGAGGCAGGTTCCTGTGGTACAATACTTCATTCACATACCCACGGTGGGTTGCTGTGGTACAACACTTCATTCACTTACCCAAGGCGGGTTGCTGTGGTACAACACTTCATTCACTTACCCAAGGCGGGTTGCTGTGGTACAACACTTCATTCACTTACCCAAGGCGGGTTGCTGTGGTACAATACTTCATTCACATATCCACGGTGGGTTGCTGTGGTATAACACTTCATTCACTTACCCAAGGCGGGTTGCTGTGGTACAATACTTCATTCACTTACCCAAGGCGGGTTGCTGTGGTACAATACTTCATTCACATACCCACGGTGGGTTGCTGTGGTATAACACTTCATTCACTTACCCAAGGCGGGTTGCTGTGGTACAATACTTCATTCACATATCCACGGTGGGTTGCTGTGGTATAACACTTCATTCACTTACCCAAGGCGGGTTGCTGTGGTACAACACTTCATTCACTTACCCAAGGTGGGTTGCTGTGGTACAATACTTCATTCACATACCCACGGTGGGTTGCTGTGGTATAACACTTCATTCACTTACCCAAGGCGGGTTGCTGTGGTACAATACTTCATTCACATATCCACGGTTGGTTGTTGTGGTATAACACTTCATTCACTTACCCAAGGCGGGTTGCTGTGGTACAATACTTCAATCACATACCCACGGTGAGTTGCTGTGGTACAACACTTCATTCACTTACCCACGGTGGGTTGCTATGGTACAACACTTCATTCACATACCCACGGTGAGTTGCTGTGGTACAATACTTCATTCACATACCCATGGTGGGTTGCTGTGGTACAACACTTCATTCACTTACCCAAGGCGGGTTGCTGTGGTACAATACTTCATTCACATATCCACGGTGAGTTGCTGTGGTACAGTACTTCATTCACATACCCACAGTGTCTTGCTGTGGTACAACACTTCATTCACTTACCCAAGGCGGGTTGCTGTGGAACAATACTTCATTCACATACCCACGGTGAGTTGCTGTGGTACAACACTTCATTCACATACCCACGGTGGGTTGCTGTGGTACAACACTTCATTCACTTACCCAAGGCGGGTTGCTGTGGTACAATACTTCATTCACATACCCACGGTGAGTTGCTGTGGTACAACACTTCATTCACTTACCCACGGTGGGTTGCTATGGTACAACACTTCATTCACATACCCACGGTGAGTTGCTGTGGTACAATACTTCATTCACATACCCACGGTGAGTTGCTGTGGTACAATACTTCATTCACATACCCACGGTGAGTTGCTGTGGTACAATACTTCATTCACATACCCACGGTGAGTTGCTGTGGTACAACACTTCATTCACATACCCACGGTGGGTTGCTGTGGTATAACACTTCATTCACTTACCCAAGGCGGGTTGCTGTGGTACAATACTTCATTCACATACCCACGGTGGGTTGATGTGGTACAGCACTTCATTCACTTACCCACGGTGGGTTGCTATGGTACAACACTTCATTCACATACCCACGGTGAGTTGCTGTGGTACAATACTTCATTCACATACCCACAGTGAGTTGCTGTGGTACAACACTTCATTCACTTACCCAAGGCGGGTTGCTGTGGTACAATACTTCATTCACATACCCACGGTGAGTTGCTGTGGTACAACACTTGATTCACATACCCACGGTGGGTTGCTGTGGTACAACACTTCATTCACTTACCCACGGTGGGTTGCTATGGTACAACACTTCATTCACATACCCACGGTGGGTTGCTGTGGTACAATACTTCATTCACATACCCACGGTGGGTTGCTATGGTACAACACTTCATTCACATACCCACAGTGAGTTGCTGTGGTACAATACTTCATTCACATACCCACAGTGAGTTGCTGTGGTACAACACTTCATTCACTTACCCAAGGCGGGTTGCTGTGGTACAATACTTCATTCACATACCCACGGTGAGTTGCTGTGGTACAACACTTGATTCACATACCCACGGTGGGTTGCTGTGGTACAACACTTCATTCACTTACCCACGGTGGGTTGCTATGGTACAACACTTCATTCACATACCCACGGTGGGTTGCTGTGGTACAATACTTCATTCACATACCCACGGTGGGTTGCTGTGGTACAACACTTCATTCACTTACCCAAGGCGGGTTGCTGTGGTACAATACTTCATTCACATATCCACTGTGAGTTGCTGTGGTACAGTACTTCATTCACATACCCACGGTGGTTTGCTGTGGTACAACACTTCACATACCCACGGCAGCTTCCTGTGGTACAACACTTCATTCACTTACCCACGGCAGGCTCCTCCCACCGGACCCGTTGTTGGTGATAACTTAAGTTCGCTGCCACGGGCAAATGGAGACTCGGCTCATGTCGCGGTGACCTGTCAGAACACAACGGCTGAGATGTTCTGTGAATGTTCAATAATAGAACATACTGTCAGTGCCGGGTAATGGTTGGTGTGTGGGTGTGGGGCGGCGTCTGTGGTAGGTAAATAAATAGATATTGATTGTTGCTAGAGAGGCTGGATCAATCCGGATAGTGCATCTCCCAGTGCATCCATGCATTCTCTCTCTCTCTCTCTCTCTCCCTCTCTCTCTCTCTCTCTCTCTCTCTCTCTCTCTCTCTCTCTCTCTCTCTCTCTCTCTCTCCTTAGTTGGTGTATATGCTTATTGTGTCTGTGTGTGTGGTCCAAGTGCGTGCTTATAAGCTCAGTGTGTATGTGTAATCTGTGTGTATGTGTTAATCTCAGTGCATGTGTCATCACAGGTTGTATGTGTATTCCCAGTGTTTGTGTCTGCGTGTGTGTGTGTGTGTTCGTGTGATTGCATTGCTTGTGTGTCTAGGGGGCTGAGTGGTCTCGAGGTATGGTGTCCTCCTCGAGTGCTGGAGGTCCCGGGTTCAAGCCCCGGTGAGGGCCGGGATTTTTTCACGTGGACGTCTAGTAACAAAATTTCTCCTGGTCTCTGGGTAGTGAGATCGGACGCCCGTGTGTATTGTTGCGCACGTAAAAAAAAACACCCTTGGCAGTTGGTAATCGAAAAAGAGTAGCCTAACGGCGCTGCCCCGGCAAAATTTCGAGTTAAAAATCTACCCAAAGTATTTCAGGATCCTCGCCAATGCTACGGAGTTCGTCCACTGAGCTGAGTTTCTCCGGACTAAAGCTTGAGTTAGGAGTAGAACGGAGCATTTATGGGTTACACCCGTGTGCCGTGATGTTGATCCGTCGACTAAACTAAACTGCTTTGTGTGTGTTTTAGTGCGCGTGTAATCGCAGTTCGTGCTCTGTGTGATGCTTTCGGCAGGTCGCACTGCGGAAGGAGACCGAGCCATTCGGGATCAGACCTGGTGCAAGGAAATCGACCAGCCTGCCGGTCACTCTAATCTCAGTGCGCCTGTGTCATCTCAGTGTTCTGCGTGAGAGAGATGGACAGATCCAGGAGACGATGGGCCGTTGAATAATCAGTACGGTTAAGACTAGAATGTATCTATTTCCGTATGTACACTGTGGCACTTGGTATGTGGACAAATGGTAATAGAGGAACGCGTGACATTGGGAGCTTGTAATGTATGGACCTATGATATTATGAGCGAGTAATGTGGGGCATTGAAAGCTGGTAATGTGGGACATATGACATCGGGAGCTGGTATTGTACGACAGTTGTCAACTGCCCTACAATACCAGCTCCTGCTGTCATCGGGAACTGGTAATGTAAGAACCTTTGATATCAGGAGCTAGTAATATAGGAACTCATGATATCGGGAACTGGTAATGTAAGAACCTTTGACATCGGGAGCTGGTAATATAGGAACTCATGATATCGGGAGCTGGTAATGTGGGAACGTATGATATTTTTAACTGGTAGTGTGGAACTCATAACATTGGAAACATGACATTGAAAGCTGGTAATGTAGGAGCGCATGACATCGGGAGCTGGTAATATAGGAACCTACGACACTGGGGGTTGGTAACGTAGTAATTCACGACATCGTGAGTTGGGGATAGAGAGCACGCGACATTTTGGAGCTGTAATGTAGAAACTTACGACATTGGGAGCTGTAATGTACAAATTTATGACATTGGGAGCTGGTAATGTAGGAACCCGCGATATATGGAGCTGATAAAGTAGGAACTCATAACATGAGAATTTTTAATGACTTCACTCCATCGCAGTATTCAAACAGTACACCCAGTCCGAATCGACTCATTAGTTATCAGTGCTATTGTGTGCAATACGTGGCAGCTACTCGTCACCCATCATGCTGGGGAATTGATGTGATGTTCCTGTTGTCTGGAAGATTGGGCAGTTTGTGGTTCTCGGCAAACTTCATCACTGAGGGAAAACTGCTCTTTTGACTAGTGTCTGTTGATAGGACTGCTCGGTGAGAAGCTGAGGAGAGGCGTTGGTTTGGGTGCTGCTCAGACTAGAGCAGCAATCCGTGTTTTTATACGTCCAGTTCATGGTCATATGCTCAGTGTGTGCGTGCATGCGTGCGTGCATGCATGCATGAGCGTGATGAAAACATATTAAGTATGGGGTGATACATAAATAGTTTTATTTCTACTTTTTCCATTTGTCCTCTGTGAGGTCTCTATGAGTCATTTCTCATGTTGTTTTAATGGCCTCAAGGGTTTCCATTTTCCCCTTTTCCCCCATCTCTGTAAACCCCAGAAGAGAAGTTGTAATTGGGACCCTCCAGATTAATAATCATGTAGCTGAATCATCCACATTTTGAATATTAATTGTCGTTAATAGGGTCTCCGTGGCGAAGAGCTTACGGACGCGATTCGTGATCCCGTATACCCGCGTTCGAAACCCAGCTGCGCGCGATTTAGCAGCATACCGCGTTGCACTGGTTATTTACGTAAATAGTATGGGTGCCGGTCGTTCAGAAAGCAATGGCAAACTACTGAACGTAAACTTGCCAAGACATCAACAACTACTAAAAATGTAGGCGTTGACTGCAAACGTCATGTAAAGGATATGCAACTAACTAACTAATAGGGGTAATGATTATGATGATACGGATTCCTTAGCGATTGCTATATCTAGGTTGAACACCACCTTTGCAGGAAGCTTACATAAGGACCCGGTCTCATCAGCTCTTCCCAACGTGATACTGCAATGCCTAGTAGTAACAGCGAAGAATCAAACTGTTCTCGAATCATCGAACCCTGACATCACCGGTGATTGATTCCCGGACCATTGTGTTGACAAGCGAATAAACTAACCACTATCTGTCACAGCTTGATGTGGGTATATACGGTGCAAACAGACATTGCTTCGTGTATGGCATGCACATGATACAGAACATGATGTGGAGAAATCAAGACTACGGTAATGACTTGAACAAACACTGGATACCCAGCAGTGTTCAGCTGTGGGATCGATAGTCTCTGGTTGCTTGTATGTTGTTTCCATCATGTGTGTTAGTCATTGTGCCTGGAGAATAGTGGGTAGATCTAGGACACCGTGAGGAATATACTCATGGATGTTGATGGGCACTTGTAGAAGTGGAGGGATTGATTGATTGATTGATTGATTGATTATTCTTCTTCTGCGTTCATCCGGAATTTTTTTTTTCGGACGTGATTGCGTTGTGCCTGTTTACAGCAGAGCTGCGTTCTTGCGCCGTTAGGCCGACACATCCGACTTCTGCGGGAAGGAAAGGCAGCCGGTGTGATTACTGACCACGCTCACAGAGTGCTGATTGGTCTTTACACATATGGGTTTAGCACATATACCTAAATCGCATTAAAGCTTCTTATATGGTTTTTTTTTTTTACTTAACAGCAAGGCTTTTCGATCGAACCAGTCTCTTAAAATGGGTACCAGGTACTTTAAAAGAAAAAAGAAGAATTCTCTGGGAATTGCTTCTGTTGGAAATGCGGCGAGGAAGGAAACTAGCCACCTCAACTTACTATGTCATAGCCATGAAGATGTGAAGGCCTAACATTTCACATCCTAACGGCAGTATTTGCTATTGGACTACGTTTTTACTTTATACAAATATTCCAATATAATGTTAGCTTCATAATATAGGGTGTATTTTTAATGACTGTGCAGTGTTTGAAAATATTGCCGGTCCAAGTTTTGTAATCACTCTCTGTAAAGTTCATGAAACATAATAGGTAAATACAAAACTTGGACCTTGGAAATACACCCTGTAGCATTAAACAAGTGATAATTATTGGTTCTAAAACTATAAATATACTCCGGCCTCGATAAGTTGAGAGAAACACTAAATGACCTTTCTTTTTAAATGTATGCGAAAATGAACATTTATATTTTATTCTGTTGTTCGTCAGTCTGTCTCACGACAGATTCTGCCGCGCGGAGATCAGTTTGAGAGTAAAACCCCTCCGTGCAGCAATGAAGCTGTTTGTAAATATTTTCACATCTTAATGGATGGAGCATTTAATATTTGAGGACACGGGCGGGTGATAGAAATGTGCCATCGACAGAACGTCTTTCCGTCGATATAATAACTTGTTTATAGCGCAAGCTCTGTTTGTAGGGTTTCACTCACTTGATGGCGATCGAATTTCAACCGTATCACGAAAACTACAATCTCGCGCTTCAATTTATTGATGAGCCTGTTTGTGGTGTTTCAAACAAGCTGTGTATCATAGAAGCAGAGTTTGGTCGCTATCGTGTCGGACGGTTTTCATGTTTTGGTTTGTTTGACTTTTTAATACGAAGTATCGTTGTCGTCGAGTGCCACCTCCGCATTAAAGGTCGGCTGTAATTAGGCTCCCACACTGTCTGCCCTGGAAGTTCATAGTTCACTCAGATAAGCTTCTTCCAGTCCATTTCGTGACGTTGCCCACCAGCATATAACGTTGTCTTTCCTTTTTTCACGCTTCCTCTTCACTTTTCTCTTTAATATATCCGTTGACGCGTACTGAGTCTCTGTAAATACCTAAAATGCTCCGATTGTCTGATCTTAATACTAATCTCTGTTCTTGTAATGCCGCTTTAGTTCTTGTCTCTTTCTGCCATGGTATTCATCTTGTATGAGGAATCTATATGACCATATTTCGAAGGCTTCAATTGTATCGTCACATTGTTGAGTCATTGTACTTTCTTTAATGCTATACAATAAAAAAAAATTGTGTTGCGTATCGCTTACAGGACGTTGCATTCAACACCAGCATTTTTTCAACTGCTGTTGATGTACTAGGCAAGTGTTAGTTCAGTAGTTTGCCATTGCTTTCTGAACGACTGGCTCCTATACCTTTTCTAAAAAACCAGCACCGCCGTGTTTCGAACCCAGGTATACGGGCTCACAAACCGCGTTCGCAAGCCCTTAGCCACAGAGACCGGTTATACAATAATGACGAGTAAATAAAATACTTGATCACTCTTATTTTTAATTCGTAACTTACCTGTTTAGATATGAGAACCGCTTCTTCTTCTTCTTCTTCTTCTTCTTCTTCTTCTTCTTCTTCTTCTTCTTCTTCTTCTTCTTCTTCTTCTTCTTCTTCTTCTTCTTCTTCTTCTTCTTCTTCTTCTTCTTCTTCTTCTTCTTCTTCTTCTTCTTCTTCTTCTTCTTCTTCTTCTTCTTCTTCTTCTTCTTCTTCTTCTTCTTCTTCTTCTTATTTTTCTGACTCCTACTACTCCTTCTTAATCCTTCTTCCACCATCTTCCTCCTCCTTCGTCTTCTTCTTTTACACATCATCTTCTTATCATCATCTTCATTTTCTTCTTCTCCTCCTCTTGTATTCGTCGATCTCCTACTACACCTCCTGAGCGAAGTCCAAAAATGGTATTGTGCTGTGTATATTGAGCAAGGATCAACAGCAGTTAATATATACCTCTGGTGTCATCAACAGATCAGTGTGTCGGAGACGTGTAATGTTAGAATGTCACTGTTTCACAACGTGTGGGTGATATAATCCTGATATCCCTCATTTATTTTTAACAGCTTTTAAGATAAATGTATTGATTTATAATATAAACTATTTTCATAACTTTCTAAATAAATGTATTGATTTATACTATTAACTATTTACATATTATGTTTCAGATCGGACCCGCTAGCTCATCAAAACTACCAAGCTTTAGACGGAGGTACGTTAATCCAGCGACTGTAGTGTTAATCTCGTTGCTTGTATGTTTCTCCTAATCATCAGTCTCAAATCGTTATTTCTCATAATATAATACTTAAAGTACTCCATGCCTTCACTGCTCATATAATCTTGTAATCATGTCATGTCAGCTGGTATAATCATTGGTGTCAGCTGGTGTAATCATTGATGTTAGCTGGTGTAATCATTGATGTCAGCTCGTATAATCATTGATGTCAGCTGGTGTAATGATCGTTGTCAGCTGGTGTAATGATCGATGTCAGCTGGTGTAATGATCGATGTCAGCTGGTGTAATGATCGATGTCAGCTTGTGTAATGATCGATGTCAGCTATGTATTCCGTGTCATCTTGTTTATACATCAGGAGCATGAGGTGTAAGCGGATATAAATATAGCATGCTGGATATTCTATAATTAGGTTCAAGAATTATACATGTCACATGAGACTATTCAGGCTTGACATTTGTATGAACATGTAACTACACCGCCATCTTGTAGTGTTGCAGGCCGTGAGGGTATTTTTTGGTCGTATGGTGGTTTCTCCTTGCAGCTGTGTGCACGCGATCGCACGCACACACACCAACACACAACACCTCTCTCTCTCTCTGCCCCCTCTCTCTCTCTTTCTCACTCTCTCTCTCTCTCTTCCCCCTCTCTCTCTCTCTTCTCCCCGTCTCTTCCCGCCCCTCTCTCTCTTCCCCCTCTCTCATCCCCTCCCTCTCTATCTCTCTCTTCTCCTCCCTCTCTCTCTTCTCTCTCCCTCTTTTCCTCCTCTCTCTGTTTTCCCCTCTCTCTCGCTTCTCCCTCTCTTTCTCGCTTCCCCCTCTCTTTCTCTCTTCCCTCTCTCTCTCTCTCTCTCTTTTCCCCCCTCTCTCGCTTCCCCTCTTCCCCCTCTCTCTCCCCCCTCTCTCTCCCTCTCCTCTCTCTCTCTCTCTCTCTCTCTCTCTCCTGTCCCCCCACACACATACACATACACATTCTCATAAGACATGTACATTCTACAATAACACGCACGTAAATACATTCACATAAGGGATTTGTATTCTACAAATAACACACACACACACACATTCACATAAGAGGCTTACATTGTACAAACAACACACGTACACACACACAACATACACACACATTCACATTAGAAATTTACATTCTAAAAATAACACACACATTCACATAAAGATTAACATTCTGCAAATAACACACATACACACACTTTCTCTCTCTCTCTCTCTCTCTCTCTCTCTCTCTCTCTCTCTCTCTCTCTCTCTCTCACACACACACACACACACACACACACACACACGCGCGCGCGCGCGCACACACACACACACACACACACATTCACATAAAGATTTACATTCTACAAATAAGACACACCACACACACACACACCACACACACACACACACACAAACACACTTCGTATGTATTGCTCCTTCCATTGAATTTACAAAACATCAGGATGCTACAAGTACCATCAGCATGGGCACTTTTCGTTGGGAAATCCTTGGAAATGTGGTTTTGTAGAAGAATGCTGAAAATTACTTGGGCAGCCAAAATGAGCAACCTGGACATGTTGAGGGAAGCTGAGTCGCAAAGACAACTTATCACCACTTCAGAAAGAGACAGTCATCATTTTTGGCCACATTATGAGTAGACAAAAACTGGAACATGTTGTGACAACCGGAAATATTTGTGGAAAGAGAGATAGAGGAAGACCGCGTGAGAAGATTCTTGTCATGGCATGGAAGGGAGTAGAACACACGAATTGATCCATGCCGTCGGGAGATCGTAATTTATGGAGGGACATGATTGCCCACGCCAGCCGGCAAGGCACTGGATGATGATGATATCAGCAATCATAGAAGTAAAGTACAGTAGTATAGATAAAACAACACATTAGACCAAATAAACATAAACCCAATTCACAGGGTGTCATGTTATTTACAACGGTAGTCTGACCTTTGTAGAACAGAGAACACAGACAGTTAAGTTCTGGTATTGTTTCAATCCTGCTCGTGCAGTATTAGATTCTTTCACGGGTGATATTCCCGCTCTCTCTCTCTCTCACTCACTCACTCACTCACTCACTCACTCACTCACTCACCCACTCACTCACTAACTCACTCACTCACTCAGTCTCTTACTTCATTCATTTACTCGCTCCCTCACTCACTCACTCACTCACCCACTCACTCACTCACTCAATCTATCACTTCATTCATTTACTCGCTCGCTCACTCACTCACTACATCTACCCACATCACCCCACCCGCGCCTATCATCTATATCTGCTGATGTTATGCTTGTGAAATGCTGTTTTAGAGTATAGTTGTAATCAATATTTACAAAGGGAACATATTTTTCACATTTCGACACAGCGCTTTTCTTTCATTTCCATTTCATTTTCTTGATGGAGTCTCTGTTGCTTGTTGTTTTCTCGCTATAGCTTTGTTCGTGTATAATTAGTTACATTTATTTTAAAATACGTATGTATTTCTTTTAAAAACTTGCACAGATCAATGTGTATTTTTGTTGTCATTTTTATATTAAAACTTCGTTAAATTCTATTCATGTATATTTACTTAATGTATATCACATAATCTAACGTATTTAATTCGTTATTCATATTTGATGTGTTTTTTACTTGTTTAAATTGCTTCAAGTGTAAGATAATTCCGTTTTTCTTTTGTTTGTTTTGCTTTCCAGGTGTTTGTTGTATACTTCCCCGAAAAATTATCAAAGGTACAAATTTAATTGTCAATTATGAGAATCATTTAACCTGCCTCTTTCAGCCATGTTTTCCCAAGCTTATCCTTTAACATAAATTAACCCCGCGTTTAACCCACTGCTGTTTTATTAAGCACTAGCTGACCCTGCCCGGCTTCGCCCAGACCCTGGTGGGGAGCATCTCATTTAATTCATATAAGTAGTCATATAAGTTCTCGTTCCCGTTACCGACTGTCTGTCTGTCTGTCTGTCTGTCTGTCTGTCTGTCTGTCTGTCTGTCTGTCTGTCTGTCTGTCTGACCCGGCCCGGCATTACCCAGCTCCTGGTGTGGAGCATCTCATTTAATTCATATAAGTAGTCATATAAGTTCCCGTTCCCGACTGTCTGTCTGTCTGTCTGTCTGACCCGGCCCGACATCGCCCAGCTCCTGGTGTGAAGCATCTCATTTAATTTATATAAGTAGTCGTATAAGTTCCTGTTCCCGACTGTCTATCTGTCTGTCTGTCTGTCTATCTGTCTGCCTGACCCTGTCCGGCTTCATTAAATTCATACAACAAAAAAAATGTAACTTAAAAGAACGTTCTACCACACACCATCCATTATTTTTAATGAAAACTCTTTCTAATCACCTGCATGACTACAGTAACTTCTTAAGCAAAAAAAGATGAGTTACAATGTTATGCATTGTGCATCATTTTTATGAAAACTTTGAAAATGCCTTACAGATTGTATCATTATTTATTATAACTCATATGCCGGTACATAACTATGGACAAAGAGTTTATAAATCTTTGAAAACGATGCCACAATATGACTATAAGTTATACAGAAAAGTTATGCCCCTTGAAATAACTTTTACGAGTTAGATCCCCTGAAATATATGACATTATGATGAAAAATGAAAAATGAAATAATACTGAGTAAGCAGGCGATTTCACACTAACAAAATATCACAGTTGGCTGCTCTGGACTGAAAGGAAGGCGTGTAGAAAATTTCATCTCAATCGGATGGGCCGTTCGCGAACAAATAAAGGACATACAGAGATACATAAATACATACGCACATCCTAATTTATATATAAGACTAGCTGACCCTGCCCGGCTTCGCCCAGACCCTGGTGGGGAGCATCTCATTTAATTCATATAAGTAGTCATATAAGTTCTCGTTCCCGTTACCGACTGTCTGTCTGTCTGTCTGTCTGTCTGTCTGTCTGTCTGTCTGTCTGTCTGTCTGTCTGTCTGTCTGTCTGTCTGTCTGTCTGACCCGGCCCGGCATTGCCCAGCTCCTGGTGTGGAGCATCTCATTTAATTCATATAAGTAGTCATATAAGTTCCCGTTCCCGACTGTCTGTCTGTCTGTCTGTCTGACCCGGCCCGACATCGCCCAGCTCCTGGTGTGAAGCATCTCATTTAATTTATATAAGTAGTCGTATAAGTTCCTGTTCCCGACTGTCTATCTGTCTGTCTGTCTGTCTATCTGTCTGCCTGACCCTGTCCGGCTTCATTAAATTCATACAACAAAAAAAATGTAACTTAAAAGAACGTTCTACCACACACCATCCATTATTTTTAATGAAAACTCTTTCTAATCACCTGCATGACTACAGTAACTTCTTAAGCAAAAAAAGATGAGTTACAATGTTATGCATTGTGCATCATTTTTATGAAAACTTTGAAAATGCCTTACAGATTGTATCATTATTTATTATAACTCATATGCCGGTACATAACTATGGACAAAGAGTTTATAAATCTTTGAAAACGATGCCACAATATGACTATAAGTTATACAGAAAAGTTATGCCCCTTGAAATAACTTTTACGAGTTAGATCCCCTGAAATATATGACATTATGATGAAAAATGAAAAATGAAATAATACTGAGTAAGCAGGCGATTTCACACTAACAAAATATCACAGTTGGCTGCTCTGGACTGAAAGGAAGGCGTGTAGAAAATTTCATCTCAATCGGATGGGCCGTTCGCGAACAAATAAAGGACATACAGAGATACATAAATACATACAGAGATACGCTCCTTTTTTATATATAAGATGTGCTCACTTTATACTAAACACTCGAAGCAGGTAATTTACTAACAGCCGCTAATATTCCTGTGAACATTATTAACATAAGTGTCATGGGATGATTAATCGACTCTAGCGACTTCTCTTATCAGCCACTAGCTTATTTATAGCCAAAATATTGTGATTGCATTATAATAAAACATGTCTGCTACCATATTATAAACGTTTAAGTCATAGCTGTGACATACCCTTACTTCTCATTTTTCTTCAATCATTTTTGTTTGGTCCAAACTTAATTTTTGTTTGGCATAGAATCTGCAAATATGGTGTTTGCTATAGACAGCGGCATTGGATCATCTTTGTTACAATCAATCAATCAATCAATCATGTGCCATGCCGGAAAGCGTGGGCGGTCATGATTCGCCATTTCACTCGATCACCAGAGTCGTGGATCAGCTCAGTGTTCCTGTCTCGTCCATGCCATGTGGCCAAGCCATCCAGGTATTTTCCTCTCGGTCTTCCTCTTGGTCTGTTCCCCTCGATCTTGCCAGCTGTCACCAAGTTCTCCAGTCCATTTCTTCTCATAACATGTCCAAAAAATTTTGACTGTCTACGTCTAATTTCTCTAATCATTTGTTACAATGGTTGAACATTATTTTTATTAGCTCATTCAATACTCATTCAACTGTCAAGACAATTTAAATGTCAAGACACCAACTTGATAGTAAAAAATCAGAAGGAACTTCAGGAAATGATAGACAATGATTGCATAAAGTGATCAGTGGTCCTTAGCTTGAATAATGGAAAGACAGAAGTCATGGTGATATCAAAGAAACAGATTGTGCCTAAATTAAAGTAAATGAAGTTATTTGGGGGAAAGTGCGGAAATGCAGATATCTAGCATGACAGAGATTTTTAAAAAAAAAAACAGGATAATACAAGCAAACATTGCATTTTATCAAATGAAGAACATTGTATGCAGTAAGTTCTTGTTATTGGAAGTTAGAAAAAGAATTCTAGCATGTTACATGGAACCAATTTTAACACACGGCTACGAATCCTGGACATTTAGTAAACCGGCGAAACAATCTCTAGAAGCCATGGAAATGTGGTGTTATAGAAGAATACTGAAAATTCGTTGGACAGCCAAAAAGAGCAATCTGGATATTTTGAGGGAAGCTAAGTCGCAAAGACAACTTATCAAAAACATGCGAAAGAGTGCTGAAAGAGAGTACTGGAATGTGCTGCTGTGTGGCAGTAAATCTTGGTAGTGAACAAACACATTGGGGAGAACTTGTTGGCAACGGAGATGTGGTTTCTGAATCGAATGTTGCAAATACCTTGGACTATCAGAATAACTAACAACCAGTGTCTGGAAAGAGCTCATGAAAATAGAATATTATATAAAAAAGATATAAGGAGACAGTGTTTTTAAGTCATGTTTTGAGGCAAAGGCGTGGGAAAACATCGCGACGACTGGACGGATCAGCGACAGAAGAGGCAGGGACAACAATGATTCCGGATCTACTGGGTGGTGGCACGGGGGAATATCAACAATAGAGTTGTCCCAGAACACCAAGAATGGAGATCTGTGCAGATGGATGATCGCCTAGGCCAGTTGGCAGGGCGTTATTGCGACTCTGAGGTCGACCGAGCTTTTAGAACATGGATACTGATAATTTCATACAATTCTTGGAATTGTCTACGAAAGGAAATGCGGCGGGGGAGGGAAGTAAATTTCACTCCACCTTATTATGCCATGGTCTCGAATATGTGAAGACCTACAATTTCACGTTCTGGCGGCTTTTCTGTCATCGGACTGCCTTGATCTAAATACAGTTATTAATGTCATATCAAAGGTTCATACACTTCATAGATGTGATTTAAAAGTTTGCTAAAGCCCCAAGTAACGGACCCTTTTACACATCTTGAGGGTAGCAGGTATATGGTGCTGGTGATATTATTATACCAACTGGGACGCAGAGGTGTTTCCAAGGCACCAGGGCCGGGTTATATACTGGCCAAGACCTACTGACGCGTCCTTGTCGAGCGTCCTGGGCAACAGGTCCCTTCGGGGTCCTGGCTAAAGTCAGTAGGATCGCCGATTCCTCCGAAGTCGGAGAGTGTCTGCCTGTACGGCGAGGAACCACCAGTCTGCACACCAATAAGCCAGACATGGGACAACGGATACTCACGCAAACCTCAGGTCCTGTACGACATCACACTGGTGTTGGACATCAGGATGCCTTCATCCGACATACAGGACTTCACGTTGGAGCTCAAGCCAATGAACACAAGCAAGCATTATACCAACTGGCGCTCGAGAAGTAATGTAATCCTTTTTAACCTATATTTTCTATATGCGTATAAACTTGTATTTACATGGAAAATATTATTTTTATAGAATTCATAAAGTTAATCTTTCTTCGCTTGGCCACATTATAAGAATTAAAACACGAAGGATTTTTGGAGAAAAAAAAAAAAGAGAGATAGCGGATGGCAGAAAGACTTTCGTCATCGCAGGGATAGCTGTCAGCACTCGAATTGCTGCATTCTGTTGGAGGTTGCGAGATGTGGAGAAGCATGATCACCCACGCGTGTCGGGAAGGCCCTTGATAAACACGATGATGATGATGATGATGATGATGATGATGATGATGATGAATCGTCCTTAAATATTTTAGTTTTTAGTTAAGAGTGTGTATTTCCCCGCATTAGTGTGTCTCAGGTTCTGTCACTTGCATGTGTACTAAAGACTTTAGCAGTACCAAGCGTCATTAGCGTTGTATTACTTAACGTACCAAGTACCACTACCGCTTAGGTATGTTATGATGGTACATTACATATAATAGGTCCTGGTGATCTGAGATAGGGTCATCAGCTCCTTTCCTCTTGGCGTTTCCGTCTGGTAATTGTACCAGGCTGGTTCGATCCCAATACAACACAGAATGTGACCAGGAAGCTCGATGAATGGGGGGAAAAAACATGCAAATACAGGCAGACGTTTCGACAGAAATCTTTTTTTTTTTGGTCATAGAGAAACAGCGTAAAACATTAGAATTATAGTTCCCAGTACGCATTGGATACACGTATAGATCTGTAACTCTGTAGGTGCTGGCTTACGGAGAGAATTCATCCCCCAGCGAATCAAAATATGAATAAAATTAGTGGAACTGCGGTAAAGTACTGGAAATGTAAACAATTTAAAATAACACAAAGTAGTGCAGCTTTACAGAACAGAATTATGACAAATACAGGACGTTGCGGCGACTAGCCTTCATCGGCAAACAAATACATACACAAGATACAACATATAATAGCGAATTGAGAGATGAATGAAAGATGCTGGCGCTGGATATACCGCACATTGAAAAAAAAAGGGGGAGGGGCGTGTGGGGGATGTAACTTGTGTAACTAGAAATTTGCTTCACTGGAAACCACCGGACAAAACAAACAGAGGAGACTCAGAACACGTGAGAAGAGAAATAGGGACAGGGTCACTAATATGAGGCAGGAGATAGATCGGCTTAGTGTGAGTTTGGTTAACTGCCTGTGCTCCAACATAGCCTAAAATGAAGAAGAAGATGATGATGATGATGATGATGATGATGATGATGATGATGATGATGATGATGAAGCAGAAGTTAGTTCTATGTAAACTCGCAGACCTATTGTCGTAGCTAAAAGGTCAGGTTTCCTTATATACACAAATTATTGAAGCTAATAGACGGCACAAACGAAGTCAGTGTTTTTACAATGCTCCTTCTGTCACTGTAAAATCGACACAGAACGAAACAAATGAGTATTTCAACATGCACGCCCATCCGTGCAAATGGCATCTTAATTGAGTCTTCAAATGAGGAGTGCTTCGGTGTGAGACGGACGCACGGTGTGTGGGGGTGCGTCTCCACCTGTACATTTTGCTTTTGGCAATCCTGCTTTGTAGTCATCTTTGCATGACATGCTTTGATCGCTTTATAATACCTCCGTCTCTCTCCCTCCTCTCTCTATTTTTCTCTCCTTCCCCATCTTACACTTTTGTTTTTGCTTATCTTTTCTTTCTGTCTCTCGATTTGTCTCCACTCCTTGGACGAGAAAGAATGATTGGGTAAGTAAGTAGGTGAGAAAGAGTGAGTTAGTCAGAAAGAGTGAGTGAGTGCGAAAGAGTTGGTGGATGAGAAACACATTGAGAAGGAAACAGATAGGAGAGAGACAGAAAGGACTGGCAGGCTCTCTTACATTCGGCTCTTTGTTTCAACAGTAATATTAAACACGCATTATTGGCATAAGAACGTAATTTCTATATTTTACGTTAACAAAATCATAATACATACAAACATTTACATTTATAAACTTAATTAATTGACATAGAATCTAACTTTACTTGAAATATTCAGCCTATTATTAATGTAGATCACGGCATTTAGCTGTAGATTGCAATTGATTCTAACTTTCCTTGAAATATTTAACACAATACTTTATAATACAGCGACTTTTTTTAACGGCTAAACAGAAAAGCATTTCCTTTGCACGACGTCTCAGTCTCCCCCAGCCCATGTTGGCTGTCTGTTATTTACTAGACAATTTCACGTTCAGTAGTTTGCCATTGCTTGCTGAACGAAAAGTCAACATTTAAGTCCAGCTGACCGGTATGGTGAACGAAACCTACTTCGTCGCCGGCAGTTACGCCGACCTCCAATAAACCGCCTAGATAACATGCATAAATGGTTAATGAGATAACATTAAGCGCTCAAACAAGCATGCCTCTCATTCACAGACATCTCTCTCTCTCTCTCTCTCTCTCTCTCTCTCTCTCTCTCTCTCTCTCTCTCTCTCTCTCTCTCTCTCTCTCTCTCACAAAATCCAGCCTTTTATCTTTTCTAGCCACGCACAATTAACGTTTTTGTCTAGTAACAGTGAATGTAAAAATAAAACCAAAACAGCGTTTAACACACCATTTCTGCGGCTGTTTTGTCTACAAGCATCATCTGATTCCAGAACGTGAAAACTGCAGATGGTCTCTGATTGAGATAAACAGTTTTTCTGACATGTGAAACAGCAACAGTTGTTTTCTCCATCCACCCCTCCCCTGTGGTGGGCTTGCCAAACGAACAACCAGCCACCTGCAGTGCGATTATCTGGCTTGTCACGTGATTGTTTCAAACGTGTGCACATGTTTGTTTACTGCCACCCCCACCTTTCCTATCTTCTAATTCCGCTGCTGAAGAAATGTAATGCACATTTCAATTTTTCTTTCTGTGTTAACGAGATCAAATATGCACCCAATCTGTTTCTCGGGTTTAAAATACGGCATTAATATTCTTATAATTCCTCGCAGGCTTTATTTTATTCAAAAGGTTCGTTAGCACATTTAATACGCTTCCATCATCATCATCATCATCATCAAGTGCCTTGCCAGCGTAGGCGTTCATGTCTCTCCACAGATCTCGGTCTTTCGTGTTTTAGATAAACTATTTTGATGATATTCCTCCATGCCACCGGCTTAGCCCATCCAGAATCATTTCTCTTTGTCTGCCCCTGCCTCTCTTCCCCTTGATCTTTCCAGTCGTCACGATGTTCTCCAATGCCTCTCTTGTCATCATAATACACATTACCGTATAGAAATCCCTATACACGACAGATAAGAACGAAAAATGATAAAAAGCAATCTGATGAGACAAATAAGGGATAAGAGATAAATGCATTAAGACAGCGAAGAAACCTTCTTAAACGAGTAGTACATCAAAACTGAATTAAAGATACACACAAAAATTATGCACAGGAAAATCAGTGATTTGGCATGCAGAAAAATTAATTTCAGGATGCTTGAAACCAAAGAAAGGAAAGATTTTAATAGAAAAAGATTATAAGATAAAAAATTGACATCAATACTAAGAGTTTTATAGTATGGAGAAAAAGCAGAAGAAAGTGACTTAGAAGGTTCACTTATCACTTATCCTAAACGAAGACAAACAAATGAAGGTGGGACACAGCTGGGCCAGATGAAATCACAGCAGAGTTATTATATGTTCATTGAGCATGTGGAATATGAATATGAACTAACTTGGCGACTCAGCCATGTGCATTTGTGGATTGGCGCCGCAGACAGCAGAGCACATACTCCAAGACCGTCCAGAATAAGACATATCTAGGCAAACCTTCTGGCTTAGAGAAAGAATAGTGTAAGATACTATATGAACCACTGAGTGGACTAAAAAAAAAAGACATTTAAATTCATACAAGAGATAACATTGCAGATATAGACACATTTCAAGGGAACGACAGAAGAAGAACTAACTTGAATTATATTTTCGCAATTTTGAGCGAAGCATGATAGCCCACAAGAGACGGCAAAGCACTGGATAATTATGATGAATTATATTTTACACTATTGAATATGTATGCTGAAATCTGTATTTATAGGTTTACCAAAAAATATCAGGAGCAATTGAATGCGAAGAATTTTGTCAGGTCGATCTTATAAACAATGTCACCAAGCTTCTACTCAGAATTATTCTGAGAGGAGCAAAAACAAATAAGAAGGTAACAAGGGAAATCAATGAAGATCAATATTAATTTGTGGAAGAGAAAGGAATAAATTTTACTATATTATGTTATATCGAACGACGCCGGCACCTTGGGCATTCCAATGCGTGCTCTTGTCTTCCGATGCAGCAGACACTACAAAGTAGTTCTGCTTACTGTTCCCATACAGAATTAAATATCATCACTAAAAATGCGATATATGCAATTCGATTTGATGTACTTAAAGGGGGATATCAGTTACGATGAAACGTGGATAATGTGTAGACAAGTTGAAAAACATCTAATGGCAGTGGAAATGTGGTTTATGAAGAAAATGCAAAGAATATCACGGACAGAAAGAAAAGCCATTGAGCAAGTCCTACAAGAGGCAAATGAAAACCCCACACTGATTAGAGAAATTAGATGTAGACAGCCACATTTTGGGCACGTTATGAAAATCACATGATGATGATCCACAATTTAGACATCTTGAGTCAGCCTCTTTCGTGTACTGAGCACATGTGCTCTCGAATGTTAGGTAATAGCATTTTATCACTACATTTTTACAACGTACCTTAGCTATCCTTTTGAAACGAAAATGTGATATCTTTCAATATAAGAACAAATCTCTATATGTAACTAGAGAATTGTTATATCTTCTCTTAAAAACGATTCCTTTGAGATTGCGTCTTAAATTTCAATTAATGACGTTATTGCTTAGAGGGATTTCTTAACAAACGAAATTATAAGCTGAATATTTTTTGGTTGAAAATAATAAGAAACCAAAAAACGAATGAAATCTAATTTACGTCAGCTGCAAGTTATTTTCAGGAGATAAAAAGTTACACTTATGTAACGCTGCTGTATGTCTGTCTTGTTTGTCCGGGTGGCTATTTGTCTATGTGACTTTCATCTCTTTGTCTGTCTGTAAATCTGCCTACGGACTTCGTGTCTATCTCGTTGTCTGCCTACTGTAATTATCTCTCTCTCTCTCTCTCTCTCTCTCTCTCTCTCTCTCTCTCTCTCTCTCTCTCTCTCTCTCTCTCTCTCTCTCTCTCTTTGAAGATATATTTCCTGTAGTCCTATTACAATTTTTTTTAAAGAAAGAAAAGTGTATATCCTTTACATGACATTGCATTCAACCCCAGCATTTATTGGCTGTTTGTGATTTACTAGCTAATGTTAGTTCAGTAATCTGTCATTGCTTGCTGAAATACCGACGCTTTATACCAAAACAACGCAAAGGGGCCAGCTTCTTAATCGTCCTCGGTTGATTTCGAACCCTGAACTCTGCATATATAGGAATGATGACACTGCGCGTCTCACTACCCCACAAGATGGCAACGGGTTCTAACTACAATTACGTAATAATCTTCTTCTTTGCTCTCGCTTGCTTTGAACTCAAGCGTAGTCCATAACACTATTTATGGTAGTGATGGAGTGAATTTTGTGTATGGGTTAGCTTTCCCTATTAACAGTGTCCCTCGCCATCAGGAGAACCCACTCCGACTTCAGAGGTACTTGTAATTTACGCCCCCAAGTCAAGGACGACAGGTCAACATTTTATTCCAGCTGTCTGTTGTATTGGTTGAACCGTTTACCTCGGCATCAGCACACCGGATGTTTAAGAACACGCGTTCTTACCCATTCGGCCATGCGGAAATGCTACCATAATAATAATTAGTATTAGTTAATCGTGTAATATCTGAGTTGCACAATTCTGTGCATTTACAGTGCATATATTTTTCTTGATTGCTTAAGATGAACCTAGTATTGGTTACGCATGCATGAATTAATATATGGAAGCAGATAGATAACAAGAGCAGAAGGTCAGACAGGCATGCGTGCCTAATTCTCAACCCATTGAAAATAAAAGTCGCGTCTGCATGTCTGTTTGTTGGCTGTCTGTCTTGCCGTCTGTTTTTTTTCTATCTCTCTCTTACCTTCTGTCAGTCTGTCTACATGTGTAACAGCCTTTGTGTGCACGTGTGCCTCTTGATGTCGCTTTCCATCCAGTGGCCTTTTGGAAATAGCTTCTTGTCGAATGAGCGTGTTCGGACTAGGATTTGATGCCTGCGCTCAACGTTCGATACGGGAGTGAAAGACTGGCCGTCTGTGCCTCCGTGTGCTCAGGCCTGCCAACTGTAGTGGTCATAACACATCACATATCCACAGTATCCACGGGATATTTTTTTCTCTTAAATTGCTGTATGGGATTTTTTTTTTCATTGACCTGGGCTACCAGGTCAATGCAGCCTGAAATGGGTACCAGAAAATGTCTTGGAAAGTAAAGGCGGTCGGCGTGATATTGACGACACCAGCCGTCGAGTACCCATTATTATGTCAAGTATGAAGGTACCACCATATACCCAGTAAGCCTCAAATCGTGAAAGGGTGTTCTTTTCTGTACTTTTTTAAAATAACTTTTAGCCATTTTTCCAGTACGCCTTATGGTTTGAAAAGCGGATCATGTACCTGTTTACTACTGTGTGGATCATCATTACAGGCTATCTCAGGCCGTAGAAGACTAGATGCAAGATCCAACCAGTCGTGAAGAAATCTACAAAGGGCAAGGTGTGAGTTCGTTGAGGGTCTGTGCTCCGTTGGGGGATGAAGGCCAGGAGAAGAAGAAGAATCGATCATCATTAAACGTAGTTGATTCACGCATTCAAAGCCCATTGCCTTAGCAGTTATTGCGTGTAGTCGTCGTAGTGGTGTTTGTGCTGAAGTCTCTCTCTCTCTCTCTCTCTCTCTCTCTCTCTCTCTCTCTCTCTCCCTCTCTCTCTGTGTGTGTGTGTGTGTTCGTTCTCTCACATCTGTGTGTTGTATTTTATTGTATTCTTCCTCTGTGTGTGGTATTTTATTATGTCTTCATCTATGTGTTGTATTGTTTGGTTGTCCTTATCTTTGTGTAGTATTTTATTGTTAATTTATTTAATTAATTAATTGAATTAATATTTATTTAATAAAATTAATCACGGTTAATTTTCAGTTAATAATTTATCTTAAAAGTGCAAGTATTTCAGCAACATTCAGCGAAGCTCATATCATATAACGTTTACTAACGTTTTAATTACTTAATTTGTCTGCATGTGTTGTCTGCATGTGTTGCCTGCTTGATATGATTATTATCGTGTTTTTCCTGTTGTAAGTAAATTTTAAACAATGTCTTTGGCACGTTTCTGTGCGCCCACTTTGTGTAATTCTGATAAATGTATGCTATGTCACGTTTGACTTGAGTATTTGAGCAATCACCGTGTGTGGTTCTTGTCCCAACATATGCAATGTTTACATTTAGAGACAAACGGCTATTTTCGTATCTGTATATATCTATATCGGTTGATTACCACAGTTCACTAATAGAAAATACTGAACGAGTCCAGGTGAAGTATAAACAGCGGGAGAGTGCCCGCTTATGGGCACTACAACATCTGCTAAAATCAAATGCGCTATCTCGTAACACCAAGATCACAATATACAAAACACTGATTAGACCAGTTGTGCTGTATGGCTCTGAAACCTGGAGTACAACGAAAGGAGACGAAGCCTTCTTACAAACCTTTGAGAACAAAGTCTTAAGACGCATCTTTGGGCCCATTAGGGATACACAAAGTGGAGAGTGGAAAAGAAGAAGCAACAAAGACATGTATGATCTGTTTAAGTCCCCGCTAATCACTGGTATCATGAAGGCTAATAGACTGCAATGGCTGGGGCATATAGAAAGAATGGAAGATAATAGGGAAACAAAACTCGCTTACACTCAAGAAATAAATGAACGTAGACCTCGAGGTAGACCAAGAAGACGGTGGAGAGATAATATATATACAGACCTACAAGCACTTGGAATCAACGACTGGCAAGAGAAGGTCCACCAGAGAGACGAATAGAGACGGTTTGTATCTGCAGCAAAGAACCTCAATGACTCGGAATGCTGAAGAAGAAGAAGAAGAAGAAGAAGAAGAAGAACGAGTTAGTTCGTACTGAAAAAAGTTAAACGTTAGCAACTTTTTGAAAAACCACCTATCCCAGTTATCGAGTCTTCTTCTTCTTCTTCTTCTTCTTCTTCTTCTTCTTCTTCTTCTTCTTCTTCTTCTTCTTCTTCTTCTTCTTCTTCTTCTTCTTCTTCTTCTTCTTCTCCTTCTTCTTCTTCTTCTTCTTCTCCTTCTTCTCCTTCTTCTTCTTCTTCTTCTTCTTCTTCTTCTTCTTCTTCTTCTTCTTCTTCTTCTTCTTCTTCTTCTTCTTCTTCTTCTTCTTCTTCTTCTTCTTCTTCCTCCTCCTCCTCCTCCTCCTCCTCCTCCTCCTCCTCCTCTTCTTCTTCTTCTTCTTCTTCTTCTTCTTCTTCTTCTTCTTCTTCTTCTTCTTCTTCTTCTTCTTCTGTTGCTGCTGCTGCTCTCTCTCTCTCTCTTCTCTCTCTCTGTCTCTTCTCTCACTCTCTCTCTCTCTCTCTTTCTGTCGGCCTACCTGCTTATCTATCTTCTGTCTGTCCGTCCGTCCGTCCGTCCGTCCGTCTGTCTGTCTGTCTATCTATGTATCTGTCAATTTGCATGTCTATCCGTTTTTGTGATTGTACACACACACACACACGCACGTACGTATCACATCAGCCCATCATTGTAAAAGAAAACATACATAAAAATGCAGTTACACATTTTGCTATACCACTATACACGCATTCCTCCTCGGTGTGTTGTATGTGTTATGTTCATTAATGTATGTCATACTTGTCCATCACATATCAGACACACCAGTAACACCAGAAGACAAGAAGAAAGGCGGCTCTGTGATTGGTCGCTTTTTCAGAAACATTGGCTTCAGGAAATCCAACAGGAAAGGATCTTATAAACAACATCAAGGTAAGAAGAGTGTGTAATAAAACTGACGAGTTCGCCAATGTCCTTCTCGTGATGTGTGTGTCGCCGCGCTTCTTCTCTCCTGTGTTCATCTACGAGGGGGCTTCATTGTGACTATATTTTGAAAAAGTACAGAACAAATGTATAATTTTTCGATGTAGTCACCACTGCGTTCAATGCAAGTCCTCGAGCGCCGATAAGGTCTTGGATTCCTCTAGAAACAATTCTTTTGGTCGCGTGTGTAACCACTCATGCACCAACCGCTGTAACTCTTCATTGGATCAAAACATATTGACACTTCCTACTCCACTCATACATTTGCAGGACGGACAGGCATGCATCACCATATTGGACCTTCATTCGCCTATGAATTTCTATAGGCTTCACCCCTTCCCTGATGAAATAACAGAACTCACCTCCTCTTTGGTGCGTGTCAAAAGTGAGACGGCCATCTTTAAATTATCCTTATGACATCAGCGTGTTCGTCTGCACCGTGATGTTACGTGCTCAACACTCTTGGCATCCTTAACAAAAATATTCACAAGTTACAAGGCAATAACTTGGTTATTGTAATTTCTATCACATTTTTAAGGTTTTCATTTGAATCCCCTCTCGTACCTCGTGATTTGAGTGTCACCGCACTTGTTCTCTCGTGTGTTTATCTTTCGTTTTGGGGTGACTAAATCAACGTTAGAAAGAGATGGCTCGAAGTGGTCGTATTTCAAGAAGGGGGAGGAGGGGGGGAGGGGGTAGAAAGTAGGAGTAGCTATTGCAGTAGTAGTAGCTTCAGTTCTCGTTGTAGTCGCAGCAGCAGTTATCGTTGTAGTCGCAGCAGTTATCGTTGTAGTCGCAGCAGTTATCGTTGTAGTCGCCGCAGCAGTTATCGTTGTAGTCGCAGCAGTTATCGTTGTAGTCGCCGCAGCAGTTATCGTTGTAGTCGCAGCAGCAGTTATCGTTGTAGTCGCAGCAGTTATCGTTGTAGTCGCAGCAGCAGTTATCGTTGTAGTCGCAGCAGTTATCGTTGTAGTCGCAGCAGCAGTTATCGTTGTAGTCGCAGCAGTTATCGTTGTAGTCGCAGCAGCAGTTATCGTTGTAGTCGCAGCAGCAGTTATCGTTGTAGTCGCAGCAGCAGTTATCGTTGTAGTCGCAGCAGCAGTTATTGTTGTAGTCGCAGCAGCAGTTATTGTTGTAGTCGCAGCAGCAGTTATCGTTGTAGTCGCCACAGTAGTAGCAGCAGCAGTTATTGTTGTAGTCGCCACAGTAGTCGCAGCAGCAGTTATCGTTGTAGTCGCCACAGTAGTAGCAGCAGCAGTTATCGTTGTAGTCGCCACAGTAGTCGCAGCAGCAGTTATCGTTGTAGTCGCAGCAGCAGTTATTGTTGTAGTCGCAGCAGCAGTTATTGTTGTAGTCGCAGCAGCAGTTATTGTTGTAGTCGCAGCAGCAGTTATCGTTGTAGTCGCCACAGTAGTAGCAGCAGCAGCACTAGCAACAACAGGGACAGTACTAGCAGCAGCAGTTATCGTTGTAGTCGCAGCAGCAGTTATCGTTGTAGTCGCAGCAGCAGTTATCGGTGTAGTCGCAGCAGCAGTTATCGTTGTAGTCGCAGCAGCAGTTATCGTTGTAGTCGCAGCAGCAGTTATCGTTGTAGTCGCAGCAGCAGTTATCGTTGTAGTCGCAGCAGCAGTAAAAGTAGTTGTGGTGGTTGCCGCGTAGTCGCAGCAGCAGTTATCGTTGTAGTCGCAGCAGCAGTTATCGTTGTAGTCGCAGCAGCAGTTATCGTTGTAGTCGCAGCAGCAGTTATCGTTGTAGTCGCAGCAGCAGTTATCGTTGTAGTCGCAGCAGCAGTTATCGTTGTAGTCGCAGCAGCAGTTATCGTTGTTGTCGCAGCAGCAGTTATCGTTGTAGTCGCAGCAGCAGTTATCCTTGTAGTCGCAGCAGCAGTTATCCTTGTAGTCGCAGCAGCAGTAAAAGTAGTTGTGGTGGTTGCCGCGCCGCCGCCGTTTGTCTAAATATCCAGACTTTAATGGAAACTTTGCTGAGTATTTACAGGTTTCATTAAAAAAGTATCTCTCGTTTTATAAGTTATGGTTGTGTTAATTCAGAGAAAAGTCTATGTTATTTAGAAGTCATTGTTATTATTCCTTAAACTGTTTCCTGTTGGAATGTTTAAAAGCGCACACGGGTCATACTACACACAGGTCCTACTAGATTGTCACACTTATCCGAGAAGGCTATGGGTCCAATCCACTACCTCAGAACTATAGAGGTGCATATCATCCTTGGGTTTCTTTTTTAAAAAAACCCGCATCCTCTGTATCATCAATCGCTACCGATCTGCTAGCGTTAGATGTGAACCCTCACCTGGAGGTCACTATGCGCCCTGAATCTTACTAAGGGAACAGCATCATCATGTGCCTGGGAAAATGATGTCGGCGTTCATGTATCTCCACAGATCTGGGTCCTTGGTTAATGATTTATTTTTCTTTGACTCTGTTCATGTTTTTCTTTGGCTCTGTTTTTGTTTTTCTTTAGACCTGATTGTATTTTGTTCACGATAAATAGCATTAAGATCGAAACGTCGATTCATTATGTTGTTGTGTAACTTAATACCGAACTGTTTTCATTTTGTACTCGCGTGACACCTTTTGGGTCACTTCATGTGTTCTTTCATATGTTGACGACACAGGTGTCATGTGGATTGTTGTTTAACTCTTCTAGAGGAAATATCCAGACACGCACATGAC
The DNA here is from genome assembly GCA_963921405.1 of Cepaea hortensis. Taxonomy (NCBI): domain Eukaryota; kingdom Metazoa; phylum Mollusca; class Gastropoda; order Stylommatophora; family Helicidae; genus Cepaea; species Cepaea hortensis. The sequence goes on from OY992886.1 coordinate 84,293,349, forward strand.
AAAATGGTAATATGATGTGGCTATGTATATTGATGTCAGACTGTACAAATATAACAAAAAGAGATCAAAAGATCGCTAGGATAGGTGATGTAAGACCGCACAAATATAACAAGAAGATAAAAAGAGATGGTTGGAAAAGTGATGTCACACTGCACACATATAACGAAAAGATAACGTCACACTGCACATATACAACGAAAAGATAACAAGTGATGTATAGGACAGGTGCTATAAGACTACAAATATAACAAGATTATAACAAGAGATGGCTTGGAAAAGTAATGTCTGACCGCGTAAATATAAGGGGGAAAAAACATATGGCGTGGACAGGTGATGTCACACTGCACAAATATAATGAAAATATAACAAGAGATGGCTTGGAAAGGTGATGTCACACTGCACATATATAACGAAAAGATAAGATATGGCTTGGAAAGGTGATGCCAACCTACACTAACATAACAAGAGACAAATAATGCAGGAGATCCACGGCAGCCGATGTCGACATGAAGATAAGTGATCTGATCTCGTCTTATCTTGTTAACCACGAACCAATCAAATGATCAAGGCAAGGCTACCTGAAAGAGCACAAATAACATGAAGGTAGACAATGACGTACTGCTCACCTGCACACATGCCTTGTATGGAGATTTTTTTAAATGTTGTTAGAGGCACACCACTCCTAATCAACGGCTCTTCCAATCAACGGCTCCTTAATCAACGCCTCCATTAATCAACGCCTTCTCTAGTAAACGGCTCTTTAGCCAACAGCACATTTAATTAACGGCTTCTCAAATCAACGGTCTCTAATCAACAGCTCCTTTAATCAACGTATCCTCCAAGCAACGGCTCCTCTCATCAGCGGCTCCTCCGGTCAACGGCTCCTTTAATCAACGTCTTATCTAATCAACAGCCCATTTAATCAACAGCTCCTTTAATCAACGAATCCTCCAATCAACAGCGCCTTTAATCAGCGAATCCTCCAATCAACGGCTCCTTTAATCAACGTCGCCTCTAATAAACAGCTCTTCCGACCAACGGATTCTTTAACCAACGGTTCCACCAATGAACCGATCTTCCAATAAACGGCTCCCTCAATCAACGTCTCCTTTAATAAACGGCTCATTTAATCAGCGGATCCTCCAATCAACGGCTCCTTTAATCAACAGTCCTCCAATCAACGGCCCCTCTAATCAACGGCTCCTCATATCAACGGCTCCTCAAATCAACGGCTCCTCAAATCAACGGCTCCTCAAATCAACGGCTCCTCAAATCAACGGCTCCTCAAATCAACGACTCCTTTCTCGGAACCACAATTAACCGATCGTTCTTATTTTAATTTTAAGCATTATGCACTCAGCGGCGTACTTTTTCTAACCGACATGTGTTTCGCTATTCGACCATTGCTCCTTATCCGTGATCCTTAACTTGTCGGATAAGCGAGGTATGTTTACATTTCTAACCTATTTCTGGCAGCTCTAGCATCCTTCTTGCACACGTACGTCAACAACAACAAAGTCTACCCTGTCATACAGAATATTACAAGAGCTTAACAACATTCTATTTCAGTCTCGCTAGGATATAGCTCGTTATATCCTCATCGTTTTATTAGCTCATCGTCGCAGAATATTACCAGAGCTTACCCGTTCTATTTCGGCCATTCGAAGATAAGACTCGCACTTGCCTCGTCCTTGAAATAGCGCATCAGCCATCTCGAGTTTCTGGTATACAGAGCCCAGTGTTGTAATTGATGTCTCCCCCCTACTTGCCAGCTCACTTCTGCTGGTATTATCTGCTGTCTCACTTGAAGCTGGAGTAATATGTTCCTCTTTGCTTTCCAGGTGACCTGAATGCCTATGAGATAAGCATGAGTGAAGAAGACAGAATGGCACTCATGATTCTTGTAAAGGAGGGGAAGATCAGCACACAAACAGCATTGGCCGTGGTAAGTGGTTTTGTTTTCCCTGGTACCTCCAGAAGAAGAAAAGAAAAAAACAACACTCACACACAGCTCTCAATTGTCCTTGTAACTAAAATAACTGTTTCATCTGCGTGCAGCAGTCATTTGCTGTTCATGTTCTCCCTGAATCGCAGGTCCTGTAACAGCTGCTGCTGTCTTTCTACCTTGGGCTATTTTAAGCAGCTCGGTCATACCGGCCCGCTCTGTGGCGAAGGAGTAATCCCGCATAACACGTTCGAAACACAGCTGCGGAAGATTTGGCAGCAGACCGCCTAGCATAGGTTTTCATACAATGATATGTGTACCGGTCGTTCAGAAATCAATTGCAAACTACTGAACGTAGACTTGCCAAGAGATCACAAAAAAACAAAAGAATGTTGAGGTTGACTGCAAAGTCCTGTAAAGAATATGAAGCTAATTAACTGTCATACTGGGAATAAATAAAATGCTGGAACAACAGTGGAAGATAAACTCTATGGATCGTTGAGTGAACTAAAAAAAGACTGTTAGATTCATACAAGAGACAACATTGCAGTTATAGACATATTTCAAGCCAATGAAAGAAGAAGAAGAAATGCTGGTGAAAGAATTACAGTAAAGACACATAAATTATGTTGATATCAGAAGACTTGGCTCTTGCAAAACATACTTGAAGGAAAAGGCGAAGATATGCAGGCAAGATATAGTACACATATTTTAATCTTCTTATATATAAAAGGCAATCTCCGTCTGTATGTCCTTTATGCGTTCGCGAACGGTCCATCCGATTGAGATGAAATTTTCTACACGTCTTCCTCTCATTCCCGCGCTGCCAACTGTGATATTTTTTTAAGTGTAAAATCGGCTGCTTACTTAATATTATTTAATTTTTCATTTTTCATTATAATTTCTATATAGCAAGGGGACTTAACTCTGTAAAAGTTATTTCAAGGGGCATAACTTTTAATAACTTTTCTGTATATCTTATAGTCATATAGTTGCATCGTTTTCAAAGATTTATAAACTCTTTGTCTATAGTTATGTACAGGCATATGAGTTATAATAAATAATGATACAATCTTTAAGGCATTTTCAAAGTTTTCATAAAAATAATGCATAATGCATAACATTGTAACTCATCTTTTTATGCTTAAGAAGTTATCTACAGTCATGTAGGTGATTAGAAACAGTTTTCATTAAAAATAATGGATGATGTGTGGAAGGACAATCTTTTAAGTTACTTTTTTGTTGTTGTATGAATTTAATGAGACGCTACCCGCCAGGAGCTGGGTGAAGCCATGCCGGGTCAGATAGATAGACAGATCCACCTTTTCAGTGCAGTTATCTACAGGCATATGCGTTATAATCCTCCTCCTCCTCCTCTTCCTATCCTCTTCCCCTCCTCCCTCTCCCTCCTCCATCCTCCTCCTCCCTCTTCCTCCTCCTCCTTCCTTCTCTCTCTTCCTCCTCCTACCTCCTCGCCCTCCTCCCTCCTCGCCCTCCTCCCTCCTCCTCCTCCTACGTCCTCCCCCTCATCCCTCCTCCTCCTCCTCCTCCTTCTTCCTCCCCCCTCCTCCTCCCTCCTCCTCCTCCCTCCTCATCCTCTCTCCTCCTCCCTCCTCCTCCCTCTACCTCCTCCCTCCACATCCCTCCTCCTCCCTCTTCCTCCTCCTCCCTCTTCCTCCTCCTCCTCCTTCTTCTCCCTCCGCCTCCTCCCTCCTCCTCTCTCCTCCTTCTCCCTCCTCCTCCTCCATCTCCCTCTCCTCCTCCTCCCCCTCCTCCTCCCTCCTCCTCCTCCCCTCCTCCTGCGTTCTTCTCCTCCCTCCTCCTCCTCCCTCCTCCCTTCTCCTCCTCCCCTCCTCCTCCTCCCTCCTCCTTCTCCTACCTCCTCCTCCTCCCTCCTCTCTCCTCCTCCTAATCCCTCCTCCTCCTAATCCCTCCTCCTCCCTCCTATTCCTCCCTACTCCTCCTCCTCCCTCCTCTTCCCTCCTCTTCCCTCCTCCTCCTCTCTCCGCCTATCTCTTCCTCCCTCCTCCCTCCTCCACCTCCCTCTTCCTCCTCCCAGCTCCTACTCCTCCTTTTTCTTCTTCTGCTGCTGCTGCTGCCGCCGCTCCATTTACCCAAGTTAATTGTTGGGGAAGATGTAAAGATCTTTCAAGTGCTCTTTCTAATGCTTTTTGTAAGTTGGTCTTCGTTTATCTAAGGTTGTTCTAACTGCAACCAATAAATGATTAGACAGGCAGACAGACAGACAGAGAGGGAGGGACAGACAGACAGACAGTCGGGAACGGGAACGGGAGCTTATATGACTACTTATATGAATTAAATGAGATGCTCCCCACCAGGGACTGGGCGAAGCCGGGCCGTGTTAGCTAGTTCTTAATAAATCTTTAAGGTCATTAAAAAAGCATAAGAAATATATTGTTTGGCACTCGTTCGGATCCCAGTGTGGTTACTACAGCTTTCAATTTGTATATTTTCCAGTGTGTACTTTAATGACTACCTCTTTCCTACAGCCAACAAAACTACCCTGAAGAAAAGTGTCTTTGTTAGTCAGGTCTATCGTCCGTCTGAATCCACAACTATAGACTAGGAACAAAATTCGTACCTAACATGGTCTGCTTCTTTCTTCTACATCTGTGAGTGCTACTCAATACCTGTGATTTTTTTTTTTTTCATTCAAGAGGTAGGCAGAAATATAAGCGTTAAGATAACATCATAACATGGACGATATGTCCCACACTCATACAGGTCATACCAGGACGAGGGTCAGAAAATGTTGGCGATGCATTTGAGTCAACCATCACATGTGAAGATCGCGCTTGATTTGCTGATGATTGTCATAACGCCTCATGTTCACTCATCTTTTATTGTACTGCGTCACATTCCCTTTAGTTCAGTGGTTCTCAACCTTTTTTGGTCCATGCACCCCTTCACCATATTTTCAGAACCTCATTCTCCCCCCTCCTTCCCCCTTTCGTATTTCCTCCGTATAAATCCCCCCCCCCTTTTTTTTTTTACACAGTATACGTAAAACTGGAAGCTATATTGAATAACACATACTTGAACAAGTCTAGACGTCTACATAAAATGTGATCTGCGGGTCTACTTACGTTATAAAATGGATTTCAGAAGGGCGAGAAGTACAGAACTGTAAAATATGGAGGAAACAACAATATCAAGTAATCGGTTCTTGTATTAACACGATCTTGAAATAATCTTACATCTCTCCCCTCCCCCTTAGAAACCCTAAATTCCCCCCCCCCAAAAAAAAAACCGGGGGGGGGGGGGATTCCCCACCGGTTGATAACCACTACAGATTAGTCTTCCACAGACTAAAAGCGTCATTGTGGATTCTAGTCTATGATATATGTGTGTGTGTGTTCATGCTTAGGTCCCTTCTTACCACTGTCAGTTATATCTGTAATGGTCAATGTTTGTCATTCAAGACACTGTATTGCCTTAGTGAATTTAAACATAGACAAATTTGCATGGTCCAGAAGCGTCAGAAAGCTAGGTGTATGGTAGAGTCACATGATCAAGAAACGTCACAAAGCTAGGTTTATGATAATTTTAATTATTGTCGCACTAACCTTGTACTTATGTGAGTTATGGACATTCTTGCACGGTTGTTATCTTTTTTCACCGCCATGACGGCTTTTTAATTATTAAATTGATCAGTTCGTCCCAGTCTGAAATGGATACCAGGAAATGTCTTTGAAAGTACAGGCGGCCAGCGTAGTACTGAACACATCACTCACCGAGTCGTTCAGAAAGCAGTGGCAAACTACTGAACGTAAACTTGCCAAGAAATCACAATCAGAAGCAGTCAAAAATTCTGGGGTTGACTGGGAAGTCCTTTGAAGGATATGCAACTATCTTTTTTTTGTTAACTTAGTCTGTGAAACAAACACCCGCCTTCTAAAATTTTCTGGCCTTCCCTATTTTTTAAGCGGGTGTTTTACCATTTTCCAGACCCACTGGCCTAGTAGACTACACGAAAGAAAGAAAGGGTTGGGAAGTAGGTTAGTGGAGTCCCGTTTGTGCCTCGGGAAACAAATGGAACCTGTCAGATCTCGTAATGATAAGGAAAGAAGCAAGCAAGGGTCTGGAACTTACGCAGTATTTTCCTGTTCTGATTTATTTATCTCGTAACAATCATAGACTAGGGGGTTTACACTGGTCGTGTCCAGGTTGTGTTGTGGCGGGCTTGGGTGAACATAGCAAGACGATATCCTAGTGGATCTGGAGTTTCTCTCGTTCTCTCTTTCTCTTCTCTCCTCTCTCCGTATTCCTCACTCTTTCTCTCCTCTCTGTGTCCCTCACTCTCTCTCCTCTCTGTGTCCCTCTCTCTCCTCTCTGTCCCTCTCTCTCCTCTCTGTGTCCCTCTCTGTCTCCTCTCTGTGTCCCTCTCTCTCTCCTCTCTGTGTCACTCTCTCTCCGCTCTGTGTCCCTCTCTCCCTCCTCTCTATGTGTTCACCTCTCTCTCTCGCTCTCTCCCTGACTGTGTCTCTCTCTCTCTCCTCTGTGTCCCTCTCTCTCCTGTCCCTCTCTCTCCTCTGTGTCCCTCTCTCTCCTCTCTGTGTCCCTCTCTCTCCTCTCTGTGTCACTCTCTCTCTCCGCTCTGTGTCCCTCTCTCTCCTCTCTGTACCCCTCTCTCCCTCCTCTCTGTACCCCTCTCTCCCTCCTCTCTATGTGTCCACCTCTCTCTCTCTCTCTCTCTCTCTCTCTCTCGCTCTCTCCCTGTCTGTCTTTCCTTCGCTGTTTGTCTCCCTCCAAGACATAGAAATAGAGACTAGAGGACGCACTAGACAACACATATAGAAAGCTATGCTTACCAGCCGGGGTTCGAACCCGTCATCTCCAAATGAGGGCCTGTGGTGTTGTTTCATCGGTTAGTTGACCAAGCGTCTAAGTACACTTGTTCCTGCAGCGAGGCGCTGTCGTCATTTGGAGGTGACGGGTTCAAATCCCAGTAGGTAACTATAGCTTTCAAAATTGCGTCCTCTAGTCTCTAATTCTTTCCCCTACTTCCGTGAACGCCAAACAATACAAATGTGATTATTTATGAACTCCGCTAGATGCCTTTGTTCCGATCCCAGTCACTTTTATTTGTGTTTGTTGTTTATTGTGTTGCTGCAACTTTTGCCGTATGAAAATGGGACAAGACAATCTCCACGTAGCCAGGTAATTGATGTGACATGGGAAAGACTTTGTGGAAGAACGGATGGGAATTCGGAGACGGCCGGTTCTCCTTCTGGGCCAGGTTCCCACGAGCTTTGACATTGCTGGCGGAGATCGTCTGGGAAATCTACAACTGTGAAAACTGTGCTAGCGAAGAGATAGTGGTGTTAACACTTCAAACAACAGAAGCTGTCGTGTCTCTTATTGCAGTATCCGTCTTAGTGGGGCGGAGAGGCGTGGGGTGCGATGTCCACTTCTAAATCAAGCAGACCTGACGATTTCCAGTGTAGACAGAATGGGTGTTTAGAATATGATGTGCATGGGTGTATCAGTGAGCTCTTGTGGATGTTGAGATTCCCCTTGATAGATATATTAAAGGAGGCTTGAGCACTTATGGGTGTATCAGTGAGCATTTGTGGATGTATTAATGGGCACTTGTGGGTTTATCGTGATGTTAGTTAGCATTTAGGGTCACACATAATGCTGCGTTCCTGTGCCAGTGAATATCATACAAAATGCTCATCACTAGCCCTTGTAAAAAGTGGAACAGACAGCAGTCCCGGAAAAACCAACAGCACGCACAGGAATACATGCATAAGACCGCTGCCAGAATGCTAACACAACAGTTCGGCACTAAATCATTGGACGTACTAACGGGCACTCGTGGATGTATCATGAACACTAACGAATGTATCTTGAACACTAACGGATGTATCATGAACACTAACGGATGTATCTTTAACACTAACGGATGTATCATCAACACTAACGGATGTATCTTGAACACTAACGGGTGTATCTTGAACACTAACGGATGTATCTTGAACACTAACGGATGTATCTTGAACACTAATGGATGGATGTATAAATGGACATTCAGGGATGTATAATGAACACTTATGGGTGTAGCCATGAGCAACGAAGAGCATCATTTATAACCTGAACGAAACCAAACTTATCTTGTGTATCTGTGAGGTTTCACAATCTGTTAAAGTTAAAGGCCACTTATTTCCAAGATAATTTCCCAAACCTATATTGATCATAAAAGGGTATTTAACAAACATTGCCAGAAATAAAGACTGCTCCTGTGCTGAATACTTGCAGCTATTGGCTCCAGCTATATGCATTCCCTACTTCATGTACTAACAGCAGGAGTTTGCTGTTGGGATGGAATATAAACAGAATCATATTTGTTATGATATAATTACATTTTTTTTTCTTCGTTCGCTCGCTCGCTTTGAACAAATGCCCACAGAAGTCGGATGTGTCGGCCTAACGGCGCAAGAACGCAGCTCTGCTATAAACAAGCACAACGCAATCACGTCCGGGGAAAAAAAAAAAAAAACTCCGGATGAACGCAGAAGAAGAAGAACTCAAGAGTAGTCAGTGCACCTGCTACTATTAAGGAGTTCAGTGGACTGACTTTTGCATGTGAATTAGCTTTCCCTATTACCAGAGTCCCTCGCCATCAGGTGAACCCACTCCGACTTCTGAGATACTTGTAATTCCCCAAGTCAAGGACGAGAAGTCGGCATCCGCACACCGGTAGTTTAAGAGTCGGCCAAGTTGGCCTGCGGAAGAAATGTCTATTGAAAATCACTGGTTAAGTCGATGACATAGAAGACATGCTGAAAAAGAATTCTTGCAGGGGGGAAATCACAGTTGCTACACCGCAAGTCAGACTTCGGTGCAGTGAAAACACACTTCTCCTTCAGCCAAGAAATTCCGGATCTTCTCATTCATCAAGGGGGAAGGTTATGCTTACAGCGTTTTTTAGGGTTGATCGTGGAGTGCAGTGGTCCCGTGGGCTGTGGATGAGTCAAGAGTACATGTATGCTGCGGGTTTGAAAACGCTGATACAGCGACGCGAAACGTGTGCGGTTTTGGTGGAGATTGTGTTAGGAATGAACGGGTGATATCAGTGCAACAGTCAATGGTGTTAAAAAGTTTGTATCTTATGTCTACTGTCCATGTGTCACTTACTTACCTACTCGCTTTCCCTTGTATCAATAGTGTCCTTACCGTTCGCTGTTACAGTTTTTGATTGTGGAGCTAGTACATATGTAATTGTAAAACATTTTTGGCTTTTAATTGATGTTAAAGAAATAAAAATGGCATCTATTATACTACTGTATATACACCACTACTACTACTACTTCTTCTTCTTCTTCTTCTTCTTCTTCTTCTTCTTCTTCTTCTTCTTCTTCTTCTTCTTCTTCTCCTTCTTCTTCTTCTTCTTCTTCTTCTTCTTCTTCTTCTTCTTTTTCTTCTTCTTCTTCTTCAAGTGCCTGTTTCTAGAGTAGGCATCAGCAATCACGACCCTCCAAAAACTTATTTCATATTTTGATGAATGTCAGTTTCGATTATATTATTATTTCCGCCCACATACATTATTTCCTGACTCCCCTTCCGAGTATTCGCCAATTAAAAGCTAGTTTTTCAATGCCCCTCTTCAGCTGATTGCCTCATAAATTTGATTTATCTTTTCGTTTTCTTCATTTTGGGTTATCTTGTAACATCTGCAGCTTTCAATACCTCAACGTTTTGTTTTTTTCCTCTGTCAATGATATTGTCAACATTCTTCTTAAAAACCACAACTCCATTCTCATATTTCTTCACTATTTCATTGCTTCCTCGCATCTTCTGTCAGATGTTGATATGTCTTCTTCTTCTTCTTCAGCGTTCCGAGCCATTGAGGTTCTTTGCTGCAAATACAATCCGTCTCCATTCGTCTCTCTGGTGGACCTTCTCTTGCCAGTCGTTGATTCCAAGTGCTTGTACGTCTGTACATGTATTATCTCTCCACCGCCTTCTTGGTCTACCTCGGGGTCTACGGTCATTTATTTCCTGAGTGTAAGCGAGTTTTGTTTCCCTATTATCTTCCATTCTTTCTATATGCCCCAGCCATTGTAGTCTATTAGCCTTCATGATACCAGTGATTAGCGGGGACTTAAACAGATCATAAATGTCTTTGTTACTTCTTCTTTTCCACTCTCCACTTTGTGTATCCCTAATGGGTCCAAAGATGCGTCTTAAAATTTTGTTCTCAAAGGTTTGTAACAAGGCTTCGTCTCCTTTCGTTGTACTCCAGGTTTCAGAGCCATACAGCACAACTGGTCTGATCAGTGTTTTGTATATTGTGATTTTGGTGTTACGAGATAGCGCCTTTGATTTTAGTAGATGTTGTAGTGCATAGTATATCTTATTTCCAGAGTTGATTCTAGTTTGTATTTCTTCTCTTATGATGTTGGAGCAGTTGAAGATCGTACCCAGGTATTTGTATGTTTCCGTTCTTTTAATGGTCATATTATCTATTTGTATGTGGCCAGAGTTTCTAGCCATTCCGTCTCTTGAAATTACCATATATTCTGTCTTATCTTGGTTGATAACCAGCCCCATCTGTTGGGCTTTTTCCTTTAAGTGAGTCAATATTTCCAATGTCTTTTGTTCACTTTGCCCTATAATATCTATATCATCTGCATAACCAAGCAGCTTGGATGTTCCTCCAATATCACATTCCTCCTTTACCTTCCTTACAACTTTCTCTAGAGCCAGATTGAAGAGTAGCGGCGATAGTGCATCACCCTGTTTCAAGCCAGATGTTATTTGGAAGGGGTCTGATTTCCTGCCTTTATATGTTACTATATTATAAGTATCTTCCATGCATAGTCTGGTCATGTTGATTAACTTCCTTGGTATTCCAAATTCCTGCATAGCATTCCATAGACTATTCCTATGGACACTATCATAAGCTTTTTTAAAATCCACAAAAATGTAATGGAGATCTCTTTTATATTCCCAATGTTTCTCGGCTATTTGTCGTAAGATAAATATCTGATCTATTGTTGATCTGTTTTGTCTAAAACCCGCCTGGTAGTCACCTAATATGTTGATATGTAGTCTAGTAAATTTAGTTAATACACCAGTTACACTCTTCTTCTTCTTTTTCTTCTTCCTCTGCTTCTTCTCCTCCTTCTTCTTCTTCTCCTCCTCCTTCGGGGATGGTTCGCTACGCGTCTGTTCCAGTAAAGTTCACGTATAGGAGGTTTAGCATGTGAGGTCTTCACTGGTCCCCCAGGGGACTTCTGGGCCAGATTCTCTCTCTCTCTCTCTCTCTCTCTCTCTCTCTCTCTCTCTATCTCTCTCTCTCTCTCTCTCTCTCTCTCTCTCTCTCTCTCTCTCTCTCTCTCTCTCTCTCTCTCTCTCTGGCATAGTATACTGCTAACACACTAACTCTTCACAGTCCAGCAGATACATCTACCACAAGATGGAAAACTTCAGCTCCGCCCGCGCTTAGCGACAAATTTGGAGCACGCGTCATCGTGCAAACGGGGACAGACAATAAAATAGATAGATCACTGCTAACATCAAATTAAGCATGTTAAAACAGCTCCGCCATTTTTAAAGAAATGGATTCCGACGGATACAAAAAAAAAAAAAAAAGACATATACCTTGAAAAGGCAAGATAGAGAGGGCCATGAGATTGACAAAGCGGAAGATGGACGGGTAATTTGAATTGGATCCAAAACAGAGTTTTTTGTTTGCTATTTTTTTTGCAAACTTTAGCGTGAAAACAGAGGATAATGAACGTGGATTCTGAAGAAACCTTGTCGAGAAAACGTCTAACTTGTCCATAGCACTGAGAAAGTGGAAAGCGTTTACCTGAGAACATGAGTGTAATAATTGTACATTAAAGTAAAGAACACAGCTAGCTATCTGTCCAAGGATAAACAGATAAACACATCGTTAGAAGGTACAGCCGATAGCCCGGCTCAATGTGGAGTCTACCGTTATCGTTGGCTAACTTTCTAACTCAACGTTTAATGGCGTGTTTATCTTTCAGTTGCTGCTTGTGTTCATGGCTGTGTATTCTAACTTTTAGTTTTTCTAACAGACACTGTTAGCATTGGTTTATTCATTACTTTATGCTGTTTTCATACTACTACTGCTGCTGCTGCTGCTGCTGCTAATGAAAGTGCTAATATTGCTGCTGATGATGATGCTGCTGCTGCTGATGATGATGCTGCTACTGCTACTACTACTTTTACTTCTCTTTCTTCTTTCTAATCCTCGTCCTTTTTTCTTTTCCTCGTCTTCTTTCTAATCATCATCCCTTTCTCATTTCTTCGTCTTCTTCTTCTTCTTCTTCTTCCTCTTCTTCTTCTTCTTCTTCTTCTTCTTCTTCTTCTTCTTCTAGCCCATGTATACGGCGTTGGTCGTAATATTTTCCCACAGCCTTCAGCCTCGCTTTAATTCAGTTGTTTCCGCTACAAACGTTTCTCCGTGTCACTATGTCCAGATGTCGATAATCTTATCTCGAGGTCTTCCGCTGTCTGTTTTCCTCTCAATCATCATTAAAATGTTGTCGATAATGACGTATCAAACCAGTATCGATTGTCCACCTCTGATACGAGTGACCCAGCTCTATTCCATAGATGCATGATAATGCACGACCGGGCGATGTAATCATCTACACAGAAGGCTCTGTGCTAAGAGGCAAAGAGATTGTGCATGGGGGTTCATAGCGAAGGTTAATAGGCGATGTTCAGTGCAGGAGAGCCTGGCATATGATACCATGACATCTAATCTGAGAGTGGAGGTGGAGGCATCAACTGCGGCATTCCGCTGGCTTGAGGACGAACAGCACCTGTGATTGTAACGGACTCACAGATCATGCCAAGAAGGGTGAAGACAGGACATATTGGTATGGTGGGAAACGAGCAGGGGGACAGATTGGCTGGGTCTGCACCCCTTTTGTAGAGTGTTAGTGTATGATAAGGCAGATGTGGTGGTGGGGGGGGGGTGCTGTGGAATCGTGTGTATAGTGCAGATAAACGTGTGGATCTTCATGGCTTGGAGAGAATGGTGCTGCTGGGACTGACTAGACACTAGAGGATCTGCCGACACTCAAACCTCCGAGAAAAGGCCAGACAGAGAAATAATCAGACTGCTACTGGTACCATTAGTATTGGTCTCTTCGCTGTCTGTTGTCCATGAGGACGGAGCACTTATGAGGATGTCCCGAGTTGTCTTGACTCAAATCTTATCTATCTATCTATCTATCTGTCTGTCTGTCTGTCTGTCTCTGTCTGTCTGTCCGTCCGTCCGTCCGCCCATCCATCCATCCATCCATCCATCCATCTATCTGTCTGTCTGCCCGTCCGTCCGTCCGTCCGTCTATCTATCTATCTATCTATCTATCTATCTATCTATCTATCTATCTATCTATCTATCTATCTGTCTATCTATATGTCTGTCTGTCTATCTATCTATCTATCTATCTATCTATCTATCTATCTATCTATCTAATCTGTCTGTCTGTCATTGTAAACTTCTGCATCCTATCCAGCAGTTTGTTTCTATTACCGGGTCGTGTAAGGGAACCATAGAATAACAACATAGCTTTAGACCAAGCGTGTCGTAAGAGACGACTATGGGTGTTGGACCTTGGAGTCAGGTCTTTCTACCTAGCAGAAATCCTTAACATCAAAAGCATGTCAATAATATGGGTTAGACATTGAAGGACTACATGAGGGAGTAAAGGATAGGGTGCTTAAAATTCTCCCTTCCATGGGAATATAACAGGTTGAGGAGAGGAGTTTCATATATACCTCCAACCCGACCGCATCCAACCAGTAACGTGTGTGTCTCTCTCTCTCTCTCTCTCTCTCTCTCTCTCTCTCTCTCTCTCTCTCTCTCTCTCTCTCTCTCTCTCACTCACTCTCGTGTGTATGTATTGTACACGGTTGATTATTTCTCACCAAGTAATTTTTCTTACCTCTCTCCAGCCACCCCCCTCTCCCCATCCCACAACACAGGGACATCTGCATCCTGTCGAGCCTGTCCTAATCTGAAACCACTACCCAGTGACGCAACCTACTTTGCCTGTAAATAATCCGTTTCTATTCCCACGCATATTTTTCTTACCAAGACTATGAGCATGTCGTCTGGGACCGTGAGAATAGCGTCTGTCTTCGTTATCTTACCGCTTGGTTGTGATGATTTGGTTTCCACATTCTTCGTGAGAGATATTTTAATTCAACTGTAAGGCATGTTTTCTAACAACGTCGCAAATGATTACGCCGATGACACTTTTGATCCATTTATAATTGGTAGAAATCCAATTCCTGAATTCGGATATGTAGATCACACGGTTCACCTCTCAAGTAGTGCTGAAGGGTTGGCCTTGTATGTCAAGAGACGCAGTGATAATCAAAATCTGTTACTGAACTTGAAAATAATGTCTACGAATAAAACCACACACCAGCCAACACTCACAATTAGCGATAAGGAAATTGAAAATGCCACAAAATTTGAATATCTTGACTTCATAATCAGCAACATCGGAAACTCGAACTGTTGTAAAGAAGTCACGTACAAATTGATCACAGCGGTGCAGAGGTTAAGCACAATTAAGAACAAATAGCACAACGCCAGCAAACAAGCTCAAGTATAATTCTTGAGAACGTGCATCTTTTCTGTGGCAGCATGCAGATGTAAGTCAAGGACCTTTTCGCAATCACTAGAGAAGAAAATCGACGATTTTCAGCGTAAGAGTTACAGAAAAATTGTTAGAACACCGCGGACCAAGAAGAAATACGGTGATTTTCAGCGTAAGAGTTACAGACAAATCCTTAGAACACCGTGGACCAAGAAGAAGAAATTCGGGGATTTTCAGCGTTAGTGTTACAGACAAATTCTTAGAATATCATGGACCGAGAAGAAAATCGGGGATTTTCAGCGTAAGTGTTACAGCCAAATTCTTAGAATATCATGGACCAAGAAGAAAATCGGGGATTTTCAGCGTAAGAATTACAGACAAATTCTTGGAATATCATGGACCAAGAAGAACATCGGGGATTTTCAGCGTAAAAGTTGCAGCCAAATTCTTAGGACACCGTGGACCAAGAAAAAGAAATTTGGGGTATTTTCAGCATAAGTGTTACATACAAATTCTTAGAATATCGTGGACCTAGAAGAAGACAAATCCTGACATTCTATGTATCTGAACATGAAAATGCCCAGGTCTCGGAACCTGAAATACTTTGGCCGTTTAACGACATAGTGGCCTGGAACGAACAGTTATGGAGGGAACAGTGGTTTCTGGAAGATGAGACAGGGATCAGTAAGCACAGAGATAGGCAGGACACTGCAGACACGTGGCACAGAGATATACAGGACACTGCAGACACGTGGCACAGAGATAAACACAGGACACTGCAGACACCTGGGAAAGACCGATTGCGCGGGAGAACAGCAAATAATCACGACTTTCCAACAGGCCCTGATACAAGCGATGTTCTGCTACATGACGAGGCTTGTTCTCCTGCAGACAGATCTCGTGTTGTGTCGATTCTGTTTGGGCTGGTTCTCCCATCCATCCATGGGGAACTTTCCACCTTTTCAACCAGCCTCAGTGGCCTTGGTTATAATTGTGGTGGTTCATAGTGCGGTATCAGTTGCCTTGCCCTGGTTACTCTCGCATTAGAGGACTTCCACTGACGTAAGCCTGGCAGGGTTCCTCTATTCCATCATCCTCAGTCCTTCCTTCGCCGACGACATCCTCGATGCTTGTTCCGTTGCTACTGGATGTACCTTTCCCTAGGCTTATTTGTTTTATTTTCATAGCTATTACTATGTATTTATTTATTTTAATGTAACATGCTATCTGTGTTTTCATATTTCAGTTGTCATCCCTATCTCTTGTATCTACTGACTTCTGTTTCTCGCTGTTTTAGTGTCGTTTGGTGTTTCTTTTTCCTATTGTTTCTCCATTTAATCTTGGTTGTACGTTGTTCTTTTCTTAGTTAACTCTACTTCTGTCTCTATTGTTTCTCGTTGTTTTATTACCTGTAGTTCGTGGTTTTGTGGGGTTTTTTTTTTTGGTAATTTTCTGCATCCTGTTTGGTATACTATTGCTCTAGCCTTTCTTTGGTTAATTAGTTCTCCCAAAAAACTGCTGCCCTTATGTATAGCTTTCCTGCCGGTCGGGTTGTCATCGGTTCGAATTCCCCTCGATGTGTGTGTGGTTTTTTTTTTTTTTTTTTTTTTTGTGGGGGAGGGGGTAGTTGACATGGACTCTTAACTCGACAAAGTCTAAAATGGTTACAAGAAAATGCCATGGGAAGTAAACACGACTGTCGTGACGTCGACCACGCCTTCCGTCGAGTGCCGATTGGTCTAAATATGGGACTGGCACCGTTTAGCCAATACGCTCCAGTAGCCTCTAAAGGACTCATGTAGCATACAAATCATAAATAAATGTTTCATGCCCTTTGCAGGACCTTGCGACCAACCGCAGCTTGATTTTCTAGGCAATTGTACGTTCAGTAGTTTGCCATGGCTTTCTGAACGAGAAGTCAACGTTTAAGTCCAGCTTAATGTCGGGGTTGAACCGCCGATATCGCCATTAGCGCATCGGAATTTTAAGAGCGAGCGCTCTTATTCTTTTGATCACGTCAACATCTCATTATATCGTACTGTATATAATTACAGAAATATATAATATGACGACGCACATTTTAGTTTTTTAAGGGGCATTTATAACATTAGATGGACGATGCACAACAGAGATTAACAGCAGAATAGGGCAAGCAGAGGCTGCATTTAAGAAAATTAAGAGTATCGTATGTAATAAGTTACTATCATTGAATGTAAGAAAGGAGAATGCTGAAGAGCTATATAGAACCTGTTTTGTTGTATGACAGTGAATCTTGGAATGTAAATTAACAAATTAGGAAGAGCTTGAAAGCAACAGAGGCGTGGTTCCAGAGACGAATGTTGCGAATTCCTTGGACTGCGAAAGTAACTAACAACGATTGCCTGAAAGAGGCTAATGAAACTAGAACATTATATACAACAATACGACAGAGACAAACATCTTTCTTCGGTCATGTGATGAGAAGAGAGGCATTGGAGAACATCGTGACAATTGGAAAGATCGAGGGGAAAAGGGGCAGAGGCAGACCAAGAGACATGATGCTATATCGATTAAGACGGTGGCATGGAGGCAAATCATCAGCAGAGTTGATCCTGAAAACCAAGGACCGAGATTTGTGGAGAATCATTAACGCCTACGACAGCTGTCATGGCACTTGATGATGATGGTGATGATGATGCTGATGATGAATTTTTAAACAAGTGACCCTTTGGAGTAGCTAGGTAATATTGTCAATGAAAGAACAGTGAGGAAAGATTGCCGTTTAGAATAAACAGCGACATAATAACTTCCTGCCTTCGAAGTATTTTAAAGTCAAAGATCTTGTCTCGTGTGTTTCACAGTAAACATTGCCTCTACACCCTTGGGTCAAGAAAGCTTCTTTTATACATTTTAAATCTACACTTACTGGGAGCCGCGACTTCCAAGTTTTCTCCAGTATCAAATATTTAACACTGCCCCTCCCCCCGCTCACTTTAACCATCTCTACTTGTTTTTTCTCCTGTCTCGTGTCCTTGTTTCCGGCAATCTCAGCATCTTGTGGGGAAATGCCGAGTTCTAAATTCATCTCAAGTGATCGGGCGTGGCAGACAGTCGCGACTACCGACTCCGGCATTAAATTTGCCTAGGAGATGCTGTCGCAAGTAATGATAGCTGAAATACCCAGAAGTAACTGTCGAAGTTTACAGGAAGTCTGCGGGCAGGGCTTTTATAATGTGGGGTAACCATCGTGAAATAGATGTCTGAACTCAGCCGTGTAGACAGACCTTGAATGTTCTTGGAGAAGAACCAAACTGACTGGTTGACATCCAGACAGACATATTGTACTGTTAATATTCTGTCTGTCTCTCTGCCCAGACTACATTTCAAACATTAGAATGTCTACCCGAAATAGAACCGACGTTGTGGTTTTGGGGGTAGTAAGATGCGCAGTTTCAAAATACGTTGATGGTTATATTACATTGAGTGTTGACGGTTAGATTACATTGAGTGTTGATGGTTAGATTACATTGAGTGTTGATGGTTAGATTACATTGAATGTTGATAGTTACGTTCCATTGAGTATTGAGTATTAGATTACATTGAGTGTTGATGGCTACATTGCATTGAATGTTTATGGTTAAATTACATTGAATTAGGTGTTGGTGGTTAGATTACATTGAGTGTTGATGGTTAGATTACATTGAGTGTTGATGGTTAGATTACATTGGGTGTTAATGGTTAGCTCACATTGGATGTTGATAGTTAGGCTACGGGTAACGAATGAAACTTTTTTATTGTGTGCATATCCTTTCACAGGACATCGCTGTCAACACCAGCATTTTACTGCTGTTGTTTGATGTCTTGGCAAGTTTACGTTCAGTAGTTTGCCATTGCTTTCTGAACGACCGGCTTCCATACCAATTCGTTAAAACCCAGCGCAGCGCGATCTGCTGCCAAATCGCGCGCAGCTGTGTTTCGAACGCGGGTAAGCGGGATTACGAACCGCGTCCATCATCCCTAGGCCACGGAGTCCACCGAATGGACTGCTTTACTGTTGTTGTTTGTCCATCAAGAATGATGATGACCATTCATTTCATCCAGTGGGGTTGAAAGAATGGAGCCGTGAGTTCTAAGATGGCTGATAAGGCCTATTTTGGCTCGAATTGTTCTTTGACAATGTGGGCAAAGAATGCTTGACGTTCCAGGAGGATCTCCTGCAATGGTTTTTCTATCCACTGCTTTACTATTATTGTAGACATTAGCTGTAATTATTGAATACTGAATTTAAGACATCTCTGCACTCGAGACATTCCCACACATGCTGCACCCCTTTCTCCAAACGCCACCTATGGTTCCCATGATGATTATGTCAACAGCAATTTGATTAAAAGTTCGCCGGGCTTTTCCTCTCAGCTTTGGGTACAGTCCAGACCCTCTACACATTGCCTTCTGAGCCCGTCTCTAGTTACTGAAGCGAATATCTATCCAATCCTTTAGACACAAACTTGAGATAACGGCCGCATCATTTCTGTTCCCCAAGCATTACTCATTGATGCTTGAAACTTCGGCTGAACAAGGAACTTTGCCATCGGCATGTCACAGGCTCTTTGCAGAACGTCGCAGTCATCCTGGCCCGCCGAAAAGTCTCTCGATCCCAGACCAATGCTCCCGCCTCATGTACTTTTATCCCCACGGTGTCTGCAATGTCCTGTGCCCATCTTCGAGGTTGGCCGCTGCACTTTCTCCCAGGACCCGTGCCCCCCCCCCCCCCCCCCCAATCACTGCTCTTTCCATACCACCGTGACATTTAATATTATCCAAAGATTTCAGTTTCCGAGACAGCAAGTATTCCTTAACAGGACGTCGCAGTCAAGCCCAGCATTTACTGGCTGTGATTTTCAAGGCAATTTTACCTGCAGTATTTTGATATTGCTTTCTGAACGGTCGACGCTCATGCCTTTGTGAAAATCAACGCAAAGTGATCTGCTCCCAGTTACACTGCGGCTGACTTCAGACCCCGTATGTCGGAATTGTGAACCTGCGTTGACTGCCTCTAAGTTACAGGCGCCGACTCCCGAGACGTGATGACCTTTAGGTGTCAGTTTCGTTCCATGTTCATATCTCTCAGAATGCCATTATTCTTATTGTTCACGGGCCTTGGTATCCTAGAAACTTTTCTGAAACATGTAAGTTCAAAAAATGCAAAGAATACCATGGACAGAAAAAAAAAAACAATTAGCAAGTGCTACAAGCAGCAAATGAAACCCATAAACTGATTAGAGAAATTAGACGTAGACAGTCACTTTTTTTTTTCTTGACACGTTATGAGAAAAATAACACTAGAGAACTTCGTGACAACTGGCAATATTGAGGGGACAAGAACAAGGGAAAGACGGAGAAGCAAATATCTGGATGGCTTGACCACGTGGCATGGTCTAGGTAAGAACACAGATCTAATCCACGACTGTGGTGAGATGGCGAAACATGACCGCCCACACTTATCGGCATGGCAAATGGTGATGAAGAAGTTCAAAAGCCCCAATTTTCTTCTGTAAAGATACGAAACTTACGCAAGCAAATCAGCCTACCGCTCCGCGCAATTGCACACAAAGGACAGAGGACTGATGATAAATCAGACCGCACTCCGTAGAACAACCTCTCTACCTGTCATTCTGTGTGGGTGGCCTGTTGAGATGTATGTTTATGGCAGAAAGTGAAGAGGTTCCCCGTTTGTAAACTGCTCCAGGAACACAAGTTTTGCTAGTAACAGAATATTTCAACAGTCTGCCTGATGTGGCGACGCGCTGTGTTATAGATTTGAACACGAATAAATCTGTTCTGCAGCAGAAACACAGTGGACCACCCCAGAATGTCAGTTTCACTTCCGTGATAGTTTGGTATGTCAAAGCCAGCCGAATGAAAGTCTTTCTTTTCCCTGGTGAGATCTACATTCTTTATTTCTTTTCTCCCCCGTAAGATTCCTGTACTTTCGAGTCCGTTCTTTTATTCCCCATTTTTATTACCCATTCTGTCGACGCACGTTTGCATCGCCAGTTTTACTTAATTATAACAGCGGTTCACAAATAGTTTTGCATGATGACTACATTTTCGTTCGTGTGGGCATTACTATCGTAGCTTGTAAGGGCGCAGTCGAATTATTGAGAATCATCATCATCAAGTGCTCTGTCAGCTGGCGTAGGCGTTCATGTCTCTCCACAGATCTCGGTCTTTGGTGTTCTGGATTAACTCTGCTGATGATATTCCTCCATGCCACCGGCTCAGCTCATCAAGCATCATTTCTCTTGTTCTACCCCTGCCTCTCTTCCACTCGATCTTTCCAGTTGTCACGATGCTCCCAAATGCCTCTTTTTCATCACATGACCAAAGAAAGCTGTTTGTCTCTTTCTATAACGTTCTAGTTTCATTAGCCTCCTTCGGGTTATCGTTGTTCGTTACTCTGGCAGTCCAATGAATTCGCAACAGTCGTCTCAGGAACCACATCTCTGTTGCTTCCACATTCTTCCTAATTTGTCCATTTACATTCCAAGATTCACTACCTTACAGCAAAACCGATTTCATATAGCATTTTAACACTCTCTTTATTATTGAGAATATTCCAGTGAATTTAGACAGGTGCATACTTGTATTGACATCATAAGCCTGAAAGAGTATAGGAAAAGGGAATAGACACGATTACACACAATGTAACACATACACACACACGTCCCGCAGTACGAATCCGCCGTGGGTATGTGAAGTGATAGGAACATCACATTTTGTAGTCGAGTGCACAAAGGAATAGGTAGCCAGTCTTTCCCTTCTGATGGCGAACGAAGAGAGTTTTTTTTTTTATTATCCGTGTCCGAAAGCGCTCATAGTATTAATCGGCATTCATGTCAGGTAGGCTTTATCCCCCCTAAACAAATTTGAGAAATGACGTACATTACGTCATCAAAGAATGTGCTCCACAGTCCATCGTGAAGCAAAATGCAGCAAATGGCTGTCGTCTGCTGGAGTAATTCTTTGCACTCCAGACAGAATGGTGGTATCAATGGAAGAATTTTTTTTTTTCTTTTTGGTTGAACAAATGTTTCGAAATGGCGATCTATACACACGGAAATAACAACATACACGTTGCAGAAAGTATTTGACAATACGAAAAGATGTGTTCAATCATGTCTTGAAGCCCGTGGTGGACAAACACCCATTATAATGAATAATTCATTGGTATTTTCCAGCTTCCCTAAAAAACAGCGTTAGACCATAACAGTGACTATTGTAATTAATTTAATGCATTCTTAGCGCATTTTTGATGACGTCATGTACTTCATTTTTCAAATTTGTTCTACATACAAAGTGTAGTGATACTTTACATGAATAACCTACTAGTTCTTACCTATCCCTCAAACAAATAGTCCACACGCACTGCCTTAAGGACGAATTGGGCATGTATTGCTAGACTCGTTTTTGTATCGACCAATCGGCTCTAGGTGGGTGATATGTAGCTAGTCGGTCGAGTTTACTCTCCAAGACTTGTTCTAGTACCAATTGTAGGCTGGGTAGACCTGAGAAAGTACGAGAAGGAAATAAACAAACACTACAGCGGACAGATCAACAGCCAGGTATACATATATGGCACCATTGACCACCGGGCCGACGGGCGAGCTGCTGAACCGCGTCTCCCCAAAGAAGAATGTGGAGTAAAGATAGACAAGGAAAAATATGGTCGGCATTTCATAAATTGTGGGTTTCCGAGTATAGATTAGCTTTGTAAATTACGATGGCGATTTATAAATTACATTTTTATCCAAACTGTTTTTCAGTAGAGCGCAATTACGTCTAGAGGGATAGATGTCTATAAATCAGCCAGACTTCCGCACCACAGCGCATGGCAGACGAACGGAGCGGAGCATTCACTGATGCGCTTATCTTCATTGATTTATTCCCTTTTCTACAGTATTAAGAGCCTATTGCACAACAGCAAACAAATTAAAGTACATTTTGTGAGAACATAGTATTTTGAGAAGCAACATACAGTATGTTAGTCAAGGACCATTTGCAATTACTAAAGAAGAAAATCGAATTATTTGAACTTAAAATAGTACAGAAAATGTCATAGAATGCCGCGGAAATATTTTTGAGGAAAATGCAAAGAATACCATAGACAGACAGAAAAACTAATGAGCAAGTCCCACAAGAAACAGATAAAAATATTAAACTGATTAGAGAAATTAGATGTAGACAGTCACAATGTTTTGGGACATGTTATGAAAAGAAATTAACTAGAGAACTTGGTGACAACTGACAAAAGTGAGGGGAAAAGAATAAGGAAAAAGCAAAGAAGTAAATACCTGGATGACTTGGCCACGTGGCATGTCCGAGACAACACGGAGCTGACCAACGACTTTGGTGATCACTTGAGAAGGCGAAATATCACCGCCTACGATTGTCGGCATAGCACATGATGATGATGGACCAAGGAGGAAACAAACACAAAATACTGAGATTCAACAAGAACTTAATGTTGAAGAAAACTAGCTCAGAAAACAGCATCATGTTTCGGAAACTGGAATACTTTGGCCATAGTAAGTACTACCCGCTTTCTGTTAGAGCGGAAAGTTGGGCGGTGCTCACCAAATCCGACATTCCACATTGTGCCAACGGCTTCGGGCGGAGGAGTGCAATTGGGAGGGTACTAGCCATATCATGGTGCCAGGAAATACAACCTAAAGACTACATGTCATGTCAGGGCATACCTGGCTCTAAGCTTTATTCGGAAACTGGTCTAGGATCGTAGCTCCGGCAGGCGGACAGTTAGAGCATTGCTTTGCTGATCCGGCCGCTTCTGCAGCTTGTCTTGTTTCTGACGTATTGATGTTACCTTTCCGCTGGAGTAAACTAGACAGGCATAGAGAGGGATCATGCTGTATGGGCAACACATGGTCTCTAAATTCAGCCCAGACTTTGTGTTATGGAGAGGTATAACTCTATTTTACAAACTATCGTCTGTGTAGACGGCAATGTGCCAGTCAATCAGTCAGTAAGCGTCACATTGATTGAGAAAGAGCAGTCATCTGGGCTGAGTGGTCTCAAGGTATGGTGTCCGCCTCGAGTGCTGGAGGTCCCGGGTTCAAGCCCCGGTGAGGGCCGGGATTTTTTCACGTGGACTTCTGGTAACAAAATTTCCCCTGGTCTCTGGGTAGTGAGATCGGACGCCCGTGTGTATTGTTGCGCGCGTAAAAAATCCCTTGGCAGTTGGAAATCGAAAAAGTGTAGCCTAACGGCGCTGCCCGGGCAAAATTTCGAGGTAAAAATCTACCCAAAGTATTTAAGGATCTTCGCCGGTGCTACAGGCTTCGTGCACTGAGCTGGAGTTTCCTTACTCAGGCTTGAGTTAGGAGTAGAACGGAGCACTTATGGGTTACACCCGTGTGCCGTGATGTTGATCCGTCGACTAAACTAAACTAAACTAAACTAGTGATGGAAGTCATGGTTCCCGGAGAAGATCAGAGGTCGACCAGCACAAAGATGGACACCGGACGTTGCAGTTGGAGATCTTCCTGGAGCCAGTCGTCAAGTCGTATGCCTCTCGGTTTAAATCTCGTGACGTCGTTTTAGAACTGCGACGTTCGGATCTAGAGTGCAAATTCCCCGAAGACCCCTGGGGTTGTTGCTGGATCTACTTATTTCGTGCTTTGTGTGATGCTCTGGGCTGGCGGCATAACTTTCTACGGAGAGAGGCCGAGCCAGATAGTGTAAAACAAGTTGCAGTGGAGTCGATTTCTTGAAAACCATTAACGCCGTGGGAAAAGGAATGTGAAATAAATTCTCAAATATTGATGCGCACTCAAAGATGTAGATGAAAGACGTAAACTAAACATCAAAGAACGAGCATAATATACAACTTTGACCCTTTGGGGCATGAAAAACTATAAGCAGGCGAACCGACAAAGGATCGAGAGACGTGTTAGAGAAATATTTCAGTGGGCCTTGATGGGGGCAACCTTCTGTAGAGAACCTGATGCATGATAGCGATGATGATGATTATGACGTACAACGGAGTAAAATTACATACAATTCAAAGTAGTATCGTTAATTTTCCGAGATCCCGATCTTATTGTGCAAACGTTTAAAGATACGTCCTGTGTTTCTATATCAATAATAACACTCAGTATGAAATATCTATTGAAAGTTCCAATAGAACTTTCACTCTTCGTGTATGTGTTTCTGTGTAAGTGCGTGCCCTTGTGTAAGAGCGTGTGGTTTTGTGTTCGTATGTGCCACGTGAGGAGAACAACTAACATATTGCAACAACTGGTAAAGGTAATCGAAAAGAAAACAAACGACATACAAACGGAGAAGATTGTGGGCATTGTTTCATGTCTTTCCATATGACCTGTGCAAATCAGAACGAATATGGATGCATAGGGGCAGTGAACGGGTGTTGTGGGAAGGCATGATCGCCCAGACGATTTGGTACGCTACTTTGTGTGTATATGGGAGAGAGAGAGAGAGAGAGAGAGAGAGAGAGAGAGAGAGAGAGAGAGAGAGAGAGAGAGAGAGAGAGAGAGAGAGAGAGAGAGAGAGAGAGACCAGGGAGCATGAACATGGTGAAAGTCTTATGAATGGTTAAGTCTGGTGCTATATATTCTTCAAAAGATGATTCCCCGTGTCGTGGTGCTAGAGATATTAATGACATTTCTCAAGGAAACACTAGTCGCTAAAAATTAACTTGCAGAAATACTTGGGGAAAGCTGCTGTGTTGGCGAATTGAGTTCGTACAGGAATGCCCAATGTGCGGTGACGTTGTTCGGCATAGCAGAGCACAACTATTTACTTGCTGCTTCAGCTATTACTACATCCAATACTACTACCACTGTTGCTGCTGCTGCTACTACTACTACTGCTGTTACTACTACTACTGCTGTTGCTGCTGCTGCCGCTGCTGTTGCTGCTGTTACTACTACTACTACTACTACTACTACTACTACTACTACTACTACTACTACTACTACTACTACTACTACTACTACTACTACCACCACCACCACCACCGCTGCTGCTGTTGCTGCTGTTACTACTACTACTACTACTACTACTACTACTACTACTACTACTACTACTACTACTACTACTACCACCACCACCGCTGCTGCTGCTGCTAATACTACTACAGTAACAACTACTACTGCAACTAATAATGGTACTGGTGCTGCTGCTACTACTACTACTACTACAACTACTACTACTACTACTACTACTACTGCTACTACTACTACTACTACTACTACTACTACTACTACTACTACTACCACAACTTCTACCACTACTACTTCTACCATCACTACTTCTATCACCACTACTTCTACCACTACAACTACTGCTGCTACTATGAGTACTACTACTTCTACTATCACTACCACTACTACTACCACAGTACAACTGCTACTACTATTACTACTACAACTACTACTACTACTACTACTACTACTACTACTACTACTACTACTACTACTACTACTACTACTACTACTAATATTACTACAGTAACAAGTACTACTACAACTAATAATGGTACTGGTGCTGCTACTACTACTATTACTTCGACTACCACTATTCTGCCACTACTACTTCTACTATCACTACTTCTATCACCACTACTTCTACCACTACAACTACTACTGCTACTACGAGTACTACTACTACTACTACCACTACTACTACCACAGTACCACTGCTGCTGCTGCTACTACTACTTCTACTTCTACTACTACCACCACAGTACCACTGCTGCTGCTGCTGCTCCTACTACTACTACTACTACTACTACTACTACTACTACTACTACTACTACTACTACTACTACTACTACTACTACTACTACCGCTACTACTAGTACTACTACTACTAGCACCACCACTACAATTGCTCACACTACTACTACTACTACTGCTGCTGCTGCTGGTGCTGCTGCTACCACTGTTGCTGCTACTATTACTACTACCACTACTACTAGTACCACTACTACGATACCTCCACTACAATTACTCCTACTACTGCTACTACTACCTCTAGTATCAATACTAATAAGTAAAGCCAAGGAAATGAAGGATTCTTTTAGACACATTAAACCACATTGGCCATATGGTGCGACACCCATATTTGTACAGCCCTTTCAGCGCTGGTTGGATGATGTGATCAGTATCACACCAGCCATCTTTACTTCCAGGACATTTCCTGGTGCTGACTTTAGTCTGGGTTGATTGGGGAGTGGAGGTCATTTTTACAAACCTTTCTCAGTGAGGATTCAAATAGATACCAACGGGCAAGCAGGCTGGCCACTACACTGTGCAGCTCACAAAATCTAATAATGCTTATGCTTAAAACTGATTATCAGCTGTTCTAAAGGGCTATCACTTCCTCCACACATTCTCAGCTGTTCTAAAATGCTATCACTTCCTCCACCCATTCTCAGCTGTTCTACAAGGCGATCACTTCCTCTATACATTCTCAGCTGTTCTTCAAGGCTATCACTTCCTCTATACATTCTCAGCTGTTCTAAAAAGCTATCACTTCCCCTATATGAGGGGGTTTCAAATTAAAACCTTAAATGCTTTTGTTTTTTGTTTTTGTTAATATATTCTGCAAAAGTACGGAACAAGTGTATCATTTTTCGATGTAGTCACCACTGCGCTCCGTGCAAGTCCTCCAGCGCTAATAAAGTGCTTGGGTTCATGTAGAAAAAAATCTTCTGGGGTCACTAATCAGTGTTCCTGACCCGGTCGTGAACAGTCTGTCACAGAAGTCACGCCATTTTGAAACTTTCTACTTCAGTCACACATCTGCTGGACTGACGCGCATGCATCACCATATTGGACTTTCGTTCTCCGATAATTGCTACAGGTTTCACCCCTTCACTGATCAGAAAAAGGGTAACAGAACACTGCTCCTCTTTGGTGCATGTGAAAAGTGGGTGGCCATCTTTAATCTGTCCTTATGACACCACTGTGTTCTTCTGCACTGTGGTGTCATGTGCTTAACACTTTTGATATCCTTAATAACAATATCGACAGGTTATTGTAATTTCTATCACCTTTTAAGGTTTTCATTTGAAGCCCCCTTGAACATTCTCAACAACAACCTTGCAATTAATAAACGTGATCAATCAATGTTGAGCTTGAGAATAAACCAGGAATCCTGACAAATGGAAATAGCTGAGGCAGTCTGCTCAAGGAAGTGCTTGTGCTGTGTTTCATTTTTAATTTGCAAATTTTCCCCCTGCTTGTGCCTAATGTTCCGAGAGGTTTTATAAAGTTTAACTTCACTTTTTATCCAAATCATTTGGCTAAAAATTGCTAAAGGAATGGAAGATTTCCTGGCATGATTATCCACATTTTTATTCTGTAATTTTCTGCTCGTGAAAATGCTTCATTAATGAAACAAATAGAGGACATTATTTCGCTGTGCGTGCCACAAATCCACTGAACATTCCAGAATTAACTATGTGTTGCTTTTACAGGTCCAGCGATTTGAAGAAGAAAAAAAGGTTGCAAGCAAAACAGATGATGGCAAAGAGAATATTTGTGTAAGTCAAAATTGTTCATACAAGTTTTCACTTTTTTTTTGGTTATCTTTACTTGTTACTTCTTTGAAAACTGTTTATTATGATTTTTCTTTTTATTCACTTCTGTCTTTTGAAAGACTGGTTTGTCACTTTTGATGCTTAATTTTTGTGTGTGGTTATCATGCGTTTTCATTTAATTAAATTTGAATTGACCTTTATGATCCTCTGTATGGATGGTAAGGGTGTTTTACAAAATAAGAAAAGATTGGTATACACCCCTTTGATCCTAGTTTAGTGGAACAGACCTCAAACCATCTTAGTAAAAGTAAAACATACTTTTTTTTAAATAATTTTATTAGGGTTCAAGGTTCCTCTGGGGCAAGAGTAACCCCATGAGGTTCCAAGTCCCTATGTGTCATTCTGATAACGCCTCTGCTGGTGGTCAGAAGTCAGAAATTGAAAAGTGCAGGCTGGGTAGGTTGGACCAAATTTCAAATTAGAATACATACCCAAATTAGAATACATACCCACACACACAAAATATCTATAGAGTGTCATTCTGGTATATACATATTTGGGTACTCAAATTAGAATACATACCCACACACACAAAATATCTATAGAGTGTCATTCTGGTATATACATATTTGGGTACTCAAATTAGAATACATACCCACACACACAAAATATCTATAGAGTGTCATTCTGGTATATACATATTTGGGTACTCAAATTAGAATACATACCCAAATTAGAATACATACCCACACACACAAAATATCTATAGAGTGTCATTCTGGTATATACATATTTGGGTACTCAAATTAGAATACATACCCACACACACAAAATATCTATAGAGTGTCATTCTGGTATATACATATTTGGGTACTCAAATTAGAATACATACCCACACACACAAAATATCTATAGAGTGTCATTCTGGTATATACATATTTGGGTACTCAAATTAGAATACATACCCAAATTAGAATACATACCCACACACACAAAATATCTATAGAGTGTCATTCTGGTATATACATATTTGGGTACTCAAATTAGAATACATACCCACACACACAAAATATCTATAGAGTGTCATTCTGGTATATACATATTTGGGTACTCAAATTAGAATACATACCCACACACACAAAATATCTATAGAGTGTCATTCTGGTATATACATATTTGGGTACTCAAATTAGAATACATACCCACACACACAAAATATCTATAGAGTGTCATTCTGGTATATACATATTTGGGTACTCAAATTAGAATACATACCCACACACACAAAATATCTATAGAGTGTCATTCTGGTATATACATATTTGGGTACTCAAATTAGAATACATACCCACACACACAAAATATCTATAGAGTGTCATTCTGATATATACATATTTGGGTACTCAAGAGAGAAAGTGAGTTTCAGGTACTGTGGTGAGATTCTTTCTGTGCAAACTGTAGGAAGAGACCTAAGCACTCATAGAGGTATCTGGATGCAATGAAAGTGATTCTTTACAACCAAAAACTAAACATATTCTCTGCCTTTATCTTTTATCTTATCTTGTGTGAGTAAACAAGAAATAGTAAAGAACCTCTTAGCACACCTTGCTGTGTATTGAGTAATGGTGCTAGTCCTGGAAGTAAAGATGGCCGGTGTGATACTGACTCTGTGGAGTTCATGCAAGCTAAAAGGTAAATACAAAACTTGGAAGGGCAATATTTTTCAAAAACCCCACAGTCATTAAAAATATACCGTATATTTTTACCAATCAACACCCAGTGGGTAAGGGGGTCAGTGTCACGCTGGACACCTTACTTCTCAAAACAGGTACCCATTTTAAACTGGGTCGACCTGGAGCCCAGGTCAATTTTTTTCAAATCTCTGCCTGGATGGGGATTTGTACACAGCAGGAAAACATCTTCTGTGAGTGCAAGTGGATATTTATAACCTGTCATGTTATATTCTGTGGTGATCGAGTGAGATGGCAAAACATGACCGCCCAAGCTTATCGGCATGGCACATGATGGATGGATGTTAGTATTGACATGAGTCAGTCAGAAGCTGTCATTGAACTGAAGTACCACATGAGCATCATCAATTGTTCAATTTTGATGTTGTTTTCTAGCTTCCAAATCATACTCTGTCAATGCTGTCCTCCTGCTCACTTCAGTCCTTCTCCTCACTTCAGTCCTTCTCCTCACTTCAGTTCATCTCCTCACTTCAGTTCATCTCCTCATGCCAGTCCTTCTGCTCACTTCAGTCCATCTCCTCACTTCAGACCATCTCCTGACATCAGTTCTTCTGCTCACTTCAGTCCATCTCCTCACTTCAGTTCATCTCCTCACGTCAGTCCTTCTCCTCACTTCAGTTCATCTCCTCACTTCAGTTCATCTCCTCACTTCAATTCATTTCCTCACTTCAGTTCATCTCCTCACTTCAGTCCATCTCCTCACTTCAGTTCATCTCTTCACATCAGTTCGTCTGTTCACTTCAGTCCTTCTCCTCACTTCAGTTCATTTCCTCACTTCAATTCATTTCCTCACTTCAGTTCATCTCCTCACGCCAGTCCTTCTGCTCACTTCAGACCATCTCCTGACATCAGTTCTTCTGCTCACTTCAGTTCATCTCCTCACTTCAGTCCATCTCCTCACTTCAGTTCATCTCCTCACGTCAGTCCTTCTCCTCACTTCAGTTCATCTCCTCACTTCAGTTCATCTCCTCACTTCAGTTCATCTCCTCACGTCAGTCCTTCTCCTCACTTCAGTTCATCTCCTCACTTCAGTTCATCTCCTCACTTCAGTTCATCTCCTCACTTCAGTCCATCTCCTCACGTCAGTCCTTCTGCTCACTTCAGCCAGTGCTGCTCACTTCTGTGCTGAATATGTTTTTCTGTGACAGGTCTCTACACATCTGACCATTGGACATGTTTCTTAGTAAAGTCAAGAATTCTGTTTACAACACATCCTAAGGTGCACTGTTCATATGGTGCTGGCCCTATATTTATGTTTACCAATCAACATACGAAGGAGGCTGTAGTCAACATAAGCCAGCCATCTTACTTCCCAGGACATTTCCGGGTAGCCATTTTAGGCTGAGTCAACTCTGGACCTGTGGTAGTGTAGTGGCTAGATGCTAACCTGCCTTACCGGTAGACTCGGGTTCAATCTACATCGAATCTGGATTCAGATTTTTAAAATATTACCTGGGATGCTCTGCGGAAAAGGCTTTATGGACGCAATTCGTAATCCCACATACTGCATTCAAAACACAGCTGTGGCCGATTTGGCAGAAGACCACCTTATGTTGGTTGTCATACAATGGTATGAGTTCCGGTCGTTCAGAAAGCAATGGTAAACTACTGAACGTAAACTTGCCAAGAAATCACAAACAGCCAAAATATTCTGGGGTTGACTGCGACGTCCTGTAAAGGATATGCAGCTAACTTAGCCTGGGCTGCCTGGGTCGACCTAGCCTAAAATGGCTACCAGGAAATGTGTTGGGAAGTAGCAGTGGCCAACGTGATGCCGACCACATCAGCCACTGAGTGCTGTTTGGTCAATAAAAATATGGGTCTAACTCCTCATGCCCAGTGTACATTTACATTTGTAAAAGGAACATTTAGTTTACAACCTGGAAGTGCGGGTCAGTTTTTATGATCTGCCTAACCAGACTAGGTAGCATGTATACTAGTCACTGTGCTACTGCAGTTTCTGAGTTTGTAAAGGATTTTGCCTTCCTTGTTTTCTTTAATAGACTGCAACTAGTGGTCAAGTCCTGTCTATGTTTACAGTATGAGTAGCACATGGAGAAAGCGGTGGGACAGACTGAGAAACTGTATGTGGAGAGAGTGATATGGTGGGGGCTCAGCAAGGGTTCTGAATGAATCTCAAAACTGAGAGGGAAGACCAGGAGAACTTTCAGTCAGATGGCAGTTGGAATGATTAGCAGTATTACTCTTCATTGGCTGTTGAACGAGGGGGCGGAGCACGTGTGGGAATGTCCTGATTGCAGTGTTTTCGGTGTTTATCTCAACACAACTCAAGTATTATTACTATCACATACAGAGAAAGTGGTGTGTATTAAGGAAGAAAATGTGTAATACAAGAACAGGGCAAAAAAAAAAAAAGATTAGTCCATAATAAAATATATGTCAGAAAGAAATGTCATTAAGTCATTTTTTATATAGGACACACCAACAAAGAAAGGCAGCGGAAAGAAGAAAAAAGGAGTCAAGCCAACCAAGTCACAGTCAAGTTTGTCTGCAGGTAATGCATTTTGTTTCAGTTCTGTTTACGCTTCTTTATCTGCTTATATTTGAAATTATTATCTAACGTTCAGCTATACTTTAGCTACAAGGCAAGACCATCTTACAATGTTTGCATGTAACAATTGTTCTTGTTCTTTTACTAACATCTTTGGATTATATCTCAGTTCATTAATTGTGTTAGTGCTTTTCTGTTTTAATCCATATTAGTGTGTTGTATTGAAGCAAAAGGTTAAAAGGCAAGAGAATTGATTCATTGAGCCAGGTTTTATCCCATGTAGCTTGGTCTCTGTCTGGGAGCGTTAATGTAGTTAGTAGATGCATCTGCCTGTACGTTTATAATAGGGCAGATTATCAAACAAGCCTGTGTGCCCACTTCTTAACCCTTTGAAAATGCAGTTTTTTCATTGTTCATTCTGTATATCAGCAGACCCCTTGTCGAAAGTGTCACGCAGAGCACACAATCTGTAGCTGTGGTTACAAATGGTATAGATGAGTGCCGTGTTTTAAAATGTTCTACCAGTTTTCAGGCAGAGTACTGACATAACATAATAGGGAATGTTCAGTAAATGACACTGCAGATTTTCATAAATGCTTCCTATAAACAGTCCCTTCTATCCACTTATATGAAGAAAAATGACACAAACCTGGGCTTGTAGCAATGACATTTACGCAAATGCTGTGGAACATGCAGCTGTGACTTAACTTCAGTGCAGAACTAAATCACTACTAAGAAAGTAAAGTAAAGGACTCTTTTACACGCGACGAGACATATTGGGTGCTTGGTGCTAGCCCCATATTTGTATAGCATCGACAAGCAATGGGTCATGTGGTTGTTGTCATGCCAACTGCTTTGACTTGCTAAGACATTTCCTGGTAGCCATTTTAGGCCTGGTAAAGTAACCTGCCTTGATGTGGATTCATTCACATGATCACCAGGCTACCAGGCAAGTGTTCTAACCACTGCACCACCACTGCTCTCTACATCACTAGTAAGCCAGGAAAGGTCCATTTTACATGACTAAAGCACATTGGACATATAGAGTTAGGGCCATGTGACCACTAGTGTGTGTGTGTTGTTTTTTGGTTAGAGTTTGCTCGCTTTGAACTTGATTTTTGCGTGTGGATTAGCTTTCCCTATTACCAGTGTCCTTCGCCATCAGGCGAATCCACTCCGACTTCAGACGTAGTTGTAATTTACATCCCCAAGTCAAGGATTGAGAAGAACATTTTAGTTCAGCTGACCGGTGTAGGGGCTCAACCCGCTACCTTGGCATCGGTACACTGAATGTTTAAGAACAAGCATTCTTATCTGTTCAGCCATGCTGACTTCTATCACTAGTATCCACTGAATAATATCAGTAATACACCACGCCCATGAAAGACTGCCCCATGTAAAAAGACAGCCCCATGTCAAAAGACTGCCCCATGTAATGATGTTAAGATAATACACTAGGCAGTGGGCGTGTTGATGTAATGGTTAAGAACTTAGCTGACAGTGGCATTATTGCAGTCAGCCAAGGTTTCGATGCTAGCTCTCATCATTTGCTATAGGAAGGAAAGACTGGCCAACTATTTCTATGTGCACCCCAACCTACAAAAATGTAATGATCCTAACATTACACATACCCACGGTATGTTCTTGCTACTGGACTTTTTGTTAAGCAGTCTTGTCGGAGTAATGGTTAGTATATTATGCCGACAACGCCATGAGTGTGGTCGGATCGGATGAAGGTTCAAGACCTGCTCTCAAAATGCTCTCTGGTCTAGCAAATGTGATGATCCTGACACTTCACATAAACACCGCAGGTTCCTGCTGCAGGGCTTGTTATATAGTGGGTGTGTGTGTGTGTGCATGCACGTGCGTGCATGTCGCGTCACATCGCACAGATGAAGTTGAAGCAATAACTGGCTAGTGCTGAACAAATTAAAGTTATTGCTGGGGCAGAAATGTTTAAAGTAACTACTGCACAATATTCACAACAGCGAGGTCGAGGTATGGTCAGTACTATCACATAACATGTACAATGAAGGCTCAGAACAGAAACTGCTGGCGATCCATTACTACTAAACTTCACTGCACAGAGATTGCACTGGATGATGATGATGGTGATGATGATTGCACAGTTATAACTGCATAGAGCTAACTACAATGTATTTTGGTCACGAAATTATTAACACAACATATGGCCAGTTACTTGTTACAGAAAGAGCCAATGTTCAAAACAAGATATTGTAGACTTATTTCTTCTACTTCTTCTTCTTTCTCTGCTTCTTCTGTCTATTCTTCTTCTTTTTTATTTTTACTTTTCTTCTTCTTTTCATTCTCTATTCTTCTTCTTTTCATTCTCGTCTTCTTCCTCTTCTTCTGTCACTGCTACTGCTGTCTATTCTTCTTGTTTATTTTTCTTTTTTCTTATTTCTTTTTTTTCCCCTTCTCCTCCTCCATGATGATGAACAGCTCCTGGAACAACAAGAGTTGAAGAATCAGCTGGGATGGGTGCATACAATAAATTGCTGAGACAGGAGGAATTAAATGTTCAAAGCCCTAGGGTATGCCAAGAAGCTTAAAAGAGCTTCATTGAGAAAATAAGATTTTTGGCATTACAAAATACTCTCTGGAATCTTTTATCAAGGGATGAAACCATAAAAATTGATGATACAACAAAAACACTGACGTTAAAAATATAGAGTAAAGACTCCTGATTTTGCTACAGAAAAATTATCTTTTGAATGTCCACTTGCTAACATCAAAGAAAGCAGTGGCCAAGTGTTAGCAAACACTGTGGTGTGATGTCAGGTTATTGAGTCGAAGAATGGTATGAAGTTTCTTTTTCTTATTCTGCATTCATCCGGAGTTTTGTTTTGCTTTCGGATGTGATTGTGTTGTGCCTGTTTACAGCAGAGCTGTGTTCTTGCGCCGTTACACCGACACATCCGACTTCTGCAGGCATTTGTTGACCAGGTTAACGTTCCCGGGAATGGTATGAAGTTTATGGGCACATCATTTCTGTTTTTGATTTATGACCTGCTTATATACACTTGGCTGTGGTTAAGGATCAGGATCAGGATCACTATTTCCTCCGAAAGATCACACAAAAAGAATCTCAGCTTAGAGCACGAACTAACACTCACAAGGATCCAAATATGTGTTTATGAGAATCGCACATGCTATTCATTTGTAGGTTGCTAGTTGCATATCCTTTACAGGATGTCGCAGTCAACCCTAAAATTTTTTGGCTGTTTGAGATTTCTTGGCAACTTTTACATTCAGTAGTTTGCTAGTGCTTTCTGAACGACCGGAACTCATACCATTTTTATTAAAACCAGTGCAAGGCGGTCTGCTGCCAAATTGCCCGTAGCTGTGTTTCAAATCCAGTATGTAATATTACGAATTGCGTCCGTAACCTCTTCACCGCAGAGCCTGCCCATTTGTAGGTAGGTTATCGATAATGATACTCTAAACATAGAGGAAAGTCAGGCGAACTTTTTATCACATTAATAGTGGAAAAATCGACGTGGAACTCTTTAGTGGCTTTTGAATTGAAAAGGGGGATGGAGCATGTGTGGGAAAGTCTCAGATGTTGATTCATAAATTCAGTATCAAATTTTAATATTTATGGTTAAAAAGTCAAATGCATATCCTTTACACAACGTAGCAGTCAACTCCAGTATTTTTTGGCTATTTGTGATTCCTGACCCAAGTTTTACGTTCAGTAGTTTGCCATTGCTTTCTGAATGACCGGCACTCATACCATTGTATAGAATCGAATGTAAGCAGGTCTGCTACTGAATCACCTGCAGCTGTGTTTCGAATGCGGCTTGCGGGATTACGAATTGCATTAGTAACTCCTTGCCACAGAGCCATTTATTAATGGTAGGTTTCCTAATTTTGAAATTTAGCCTGGGTTGCAGCTAATTCGGCCTGTTCTCATTAACTTATTTTTGGGAATATTGGTTTTTCTCCTTGATTTTCATATCCACATGGGTGGTTTGTGACCTTCCCCTTTGATATTGGTTGTTGCTTATTGAGTTCCCTGCTGTGTTCAGTTGCAGAGTTGTCTACTTATTTTCAGCAGATATTCGACCCCTTGAGCTGCACTTATATATGTTGCCCATATTCTCCCACTGGAGGTTCAGCTCTTCATTGAGCTGAAACCATAATGACATTTCTCTTCGGTACTTTTGAGGGTGCAAATACTGATGAAGCATTACGATTTTCCCATATCAGATGACCCGCAGAGATGTCAGCCTGGGTCTCAAGGAAATCTTTGTGTGGAACCAGGCCAGTCCTGTGATCATCAGATGTGTCGACAGAAGCGTGTTCACAGTCTAGGGCAGTTGGATGTTTCTCAGTTCCGATCTCATCTTGAACACTTGCAAGGCCGTCATCATGACAGAATGTATGGAACGCAAGTCTTGCCATCTTCTCACAATGGCACTCCTAGTCGTAAGGTAAACACATTTCACTGTATTATGTCTTAGTATGCTCCATAAATTAAACTCACTTGGTGGGTATTTTCATGTCATAAATTATAAACACACTTGATGGGCATACTCATGCCATAAATTATAAACACACTTGATGGACATACTCGTGTAATAAATTAATAAACTCACTTGATAGACATACTCATGTCATAAATTAATAAACTAACTTCATTGACATAATCATGCCATAAATTAATAAACTCACTTGATAGGAGGTCGCATTAATTAGGTCTAAAATTGCATAATCATGAAAATGATAACCTGATTTCCTTTGGTGATGCCTTACTTCAACAAGTAGAATCATATGCATATTTAAATAGCAATGTAGACACTTTTGGGAAACAGAGATATTATTATATACCATTACTATTATAGATAGAGATTGTATCCTGGCTATTATATTGATAATCCTATGCAGAAAACATTACATTAGCTCTGCCTCTAGCTGGGAGTAAATAACCCAGTGTGATAAACTCAGTCACGTTAATTACCAAAAGAAAGAAGGAAAAAAGTTCATGCAAATATAGATACAAAAAATCTGGTCATTATACTTTGAATGTAATAAAAGAGTTGATTAGAGAGAAAGCATATTAATCCAGACATGAATAATTTAAAGCAGTTCAGGAGAACTAAAAACTAAAACCCAGTCCATTTATGAATAATATATTTTCATCATGCTACATTCTGCCAATGTAAATCATGCTAATTTACAGTGAATTGATATTCCTGATTGCAACATTATTTTGAAAATGGCATACAAAAATATTTATTTGGTTGTTATGGAATCTGCCATGCTAATCAATAAAAAGCGCCGGTTAAATAATTTAGACTTCGTAAGTGAAAATAAAATCAATGTACATCATGCGAATGTTAAAATTAGCTCAAGAAACAGAAAGAAGTTGGTAGGTGTTCCTTTTATTTTTCACCTTCAACTGAGGTCAGATATCAGATGCATGAGTCAAGGTTCAAGGGGGAGTATAACATCTTGGGTTCTTTGTGTTGTATAAATAACCATTCACGGTTTGACTTGTACCTGGTACTTCTTGATTTAGATGTGAATGCTGTATCTCTAAGCCACTCAGCACCCCTCCCCACCCCAAACCTTACCATTATCTTCTTATTATAGTCCATACCATATGACGTTGGCCATATGTCTGTCAACAGCTGTTTGTCTCATGTGCAGTCAGTCATTTCTGGTACTGATGTTCCTGCATACCATGATGTCAGACTTGTCTAGTACAGTGGTTCTTAACCGGTGGGGAATTCTCCCCCCCCCCCCCCAGGGGGGAATTTTAGGGTTCGGGGGGGGGGGGGGGGATGAAGACCATTTCAAGATCGCGTTAATACAAGAACCGATTACTTGATATTGTTTTTCCCTTCATACTTTACAGTTAAGTACGTCTCTTAAAAAAAAAAAAAACGTCTCATCCTTCTAAAATTCATTTTATAAAGTAAGTAGACCCACAAATCATGTTTTATGTGGATGTCTAGACTTGTTTTAGTATGTGCTATTAAATTTACCTTACATTTTTACATATACTGTGTAGGGGTGGGGGGATTTTTAGATAGGAAATATGAAAGGGGGGGAATGACGTTCTGAAAATGCGGTGAAGGGGGGCACGGGCCAATTTTTTTTATAGGAAGGGGGGGGGAATGACATTCTGAAAATATGGTGAATGGGGGCACGGGCCAAAAAAGGTTGAGAACCACTGGACTCTAGTATCTTCTCTCCTTGTCTCACCTTGCTCCTCTTCATTCCCAACTTTCCCGTTCTCATGTCATACTCCATCCAGCTTTCCTCCTGCTCATGATATGCCCAAAGAGTGTAGTATGCCTCTTTTGATGTGAGTAACCAGTTATCTTTGTTCTTTAACTTCTTTCAAGATATCCGTTCATGGTGTTCAGATCATTCTTCATAGGTCAGCATGGCCGAATGGATAAGAACATGTGTTCTTAAACATCCTTTGTGTTGATGCCGAGGTAAGGGGTTCAACCCCTACACCGGACAGTTGGACTAAAATGCTGACCTATCGTCCTTGACTTGGGGACGTTAATTACAAGTATCTCTGAAGTCAGAGTGGGTTTGCCTGATGACAAGAGACACTGTTATAGGGAAAGCTAATCCATGCACAAAATTCAGTTCAGCATTACTAGCAGTAGTGTGTATGGACTACGCTTGAGTTCAAAGCGAGCTAACACAAAAAAATGATCATTCTTCTGATTGCCTATGATTAACTTCCATACATCAGGATTGTTGATATAGTACTAAAGCTCTTTTTTTTCTCATTTTCACACCTTGATTGGCAAATAATATATTTTTAAATTTTATGATATGCTGCTTTTGCTAGGGCTAGTTTACATTTAACTAATTCAGTGCCAATAAAAAAGTAGGTTTTGACCAAAAGAAGGTACACAATCAAATGAACAAGTATTATAATGTAAATTTCCACTCTCTGAGCATTGAAATTGCGGAAGATACCACAAAACAAAACAAATAACATGACGACCCCTTTATGGTGATATATTGTTCGTCTGTCCAAATGGGAGGTCAGATTTTACAATATATTATCCTTTGACACTGAATCAGTGAAAACATTTTCAACCATGATCACCATTTTCCATATTAGCAAACTCGGAAATTAAGATCAGATTTAGTTTGTAATGTGCACGCACAGATTTCTAATATAAACATTGTTTGCTAATTCTGTGTTTCTCCTCATTTCAGCTGAGTTCACAGGTAGAACCAGCAGATGTCGCTAGGTTGCACAGCCCTAGTCATCAACTTCTTCCACATCAGTCACAACTGCAGCCAGCCCAGTACCACTACCACCATCATCGTCACCACAGCATCAGCAAAATGGATGTACTGCAAGAAAGGCTTTCGGGCAAATCTAGCAACACTGTACCAAAGACCACTTCGAAGTTAGCATCATTTTGTTTGTTTCATCTAAATGAAGTTTTATATATCATTCTCTAAGCCACATTGTTATTGAATGGCTGTAAAGATAGTAAATAGTGCCTTGACTTGTTCTTATTCTTCTGGAAGTGTCTGGCCTTGTGCAGACTTCAGTGACCATGACACTTCAATCTTCTCTGTTATCTCATATGTTCATGAAGTTGATATAGATTCTACTATTTGTTGCCCAGCTGTTTAAGCTGTCCACATACGGCTCTGTGGCCAAGGCGTTATGAATGCAATTTGTAATTCTACATACTGTGTTTGAAACACAGTTGTGGGCGATTTGGAAGCAGACCATCATGCGTTGGTTTCCATACAGAGGTGTCAGTCAATCAGAAACCATTGGCAAACTACTGAATGTAAACTTGTCAATAAATCACAAACAGCAAAAAAATGCTTGGGTTGACTGTGACATCCTGTAAAGAATATGCAACTAACTAACATACATCTTCTTTTGTTTTCTTCTGCCTCTCTTGTCTAATATATTCCCACATTGGAAGATTTCTCTTTCCTGTTGATTTGCCCCATAAATTTCTTAAAGCATGCATTTCTAAGTGCCTCACCATTTATTGCCTTCTTTGCTTATGATATTCTCAACATTCTTCTCAAATACAATACCACCTCTTCCAATTTATTCACCACTTCATTACTCACCGTCCAACATTCACATCCATACAGAAGGGCAGGCCAGACACAAATTTTCAGTAAGTGAATTATTATGGTTGTCTTATTTCCACTGCTCATGTCTTTGTTCATTACTGTAAAATAGTATTAGGATCTGACAATTCGTTAACTTCAAAAAAGCCTATTGAATTTCATGCACTAGGCAAACAGGGTTCATTTATTGCAGCCATCAGTCATTTGAAAGATGGCACTCATCAATGTTGTATAGAAAATGTGTGATCATTTTTTATAAATGATAATCTTGTGGAAAAGTATGATTTCATAGTAAATTAATTGAAAATTAAGGACTGTCAATACCACTGTATATAATTAGACCGCTATTTCATGGTCTCAGCTCACATTGATCCATTCAGTTCGTCTCCAACTTGTAAACTTGTAATTCAGAAAAAGTGAACTGGGAAAAATCCTGATAAATAAAATAGAACTGTCAAAAACTTATTATTCAAAATGGTGTGATAGGCAGCAAAAACTTTTTCCTGAAAAAAGAAAATAAATATTACAGATGATACAGAAGGTTATATATTACTCCAGTTTTTTAACAACTATAGTTTTTTTTTTCTTTTTTGGCCAATTTATCATGTAAATTTTAAGGTAAATGTATGTTATAAGAATATTCAAATGTGTGGGTTTTTAAAAAAAAATATATACTGGACTTCTTTAATATAGGGATATCAATCAATCAATCATGTGCCATGCCGGAAAGCGTGGGCGGTCATGACTCGCCATTTCACTCGATCACCGGATATATCACAATTTAAAGTTAATTAATTTAACTAAGCTCTTGTTTTGTATCATATGTCAAGTCTTTGTCAGATGTGATTGAGCTATCGTATGACAGTATGACTACCTAGTTAGTTAGTTAGTTGCAGTTCCAACTTCACAGCAATGGGTCGTCCCCATTATGCTCCGTTCCTGTGCCAGTGAATATCACACAAAATGCTCCCCACTGCCCAATGCGAAAAGTGGAAAAGACAGGAGTCTCGACAAACAACAGCCCGCACAGATACACTGTGCATAATGCCGCCGCCAGAATGTCAACACACCAGTCCCCCACGAAACGCCCAATTCATCTCTGATGGAATCGGCAGTCATTTTCCTATCTGGATGTTTCCTAGATGTTCACCTACACAGTCCACGAACATACAGTTCATCACCGATGGCAGTGGCAGTCAACCAGAAGCCCAGCTGCCATCGCTCCGAACATGCAGTCACGTTCCAAAAATAAAAACTTGGGCAGATTCAAAAGTACTTCACACGAAACTCGCAGCTCACAGTGTCGCGCCACGCACTCACTCAGTAGCAGGGCGACGGAACCATCAAGCCTCCTTAGTCGCCTCTTACGACATGCGTGGTAGGCTACAGTTTTGCTATTCTTTGCTTCCCTTATGGGCCCCGGCAACACACGGGAGAGTATGACTACCTGCTTTCTGTTAGTGCTGAATGTCGGGTGACACTCACTAAACCTGACACCCACATTGTGCTAACGGCTTTTTTGAAGCACAATGTAACAAACTATTGTCTGTCAAGACAGCAAGGTGCCAGTGAGTGTTTTGTATCTGGCAAATAAGATTACCTCTGATTTTGAGATATTTTATTGTGTTAGTTTGTATGCATTGACAGATTGCTGAATTGTACAGAAAAGTTGCACATAGACTGTTTGTACAGGGGGATCTATAGCAAATGGTATGGTAACTTTTCTTTGTCTGTAAACAGAACCTCCCTGTTGTCATCTGGATCAGATCAGTCAATGGAATATGGGTCGCAGACCCAACTCCGGACAGACCCAATGTCACAGCAAGGTGGTGATCGGACGGCCTATAACAGCAACTCAACTGTGTCTATGAATAGTGACACCAACTCTCCTGCAGCTGGAAGGAAGAAAAGTCTGGGTGTGCAGGACCCCAGGTTGAAGGTATGCTTTTGTGATTGTTAGTTTTTACTGAAAGGTAAAGGACCTTGTTTCTGGTCCATAGACACATTGAGAATATGAGACCACACAAAACAAAAACACCATGTAATGAATATTTGTAGTTTATTATTTTTGGTCATTCTCCATGTTTCTGACCCCATACAATAGTAGTGATTTAATAGTTAAATAATAAGTCTGTTTACTGCATATTTATTGCACCATTTATTGTCACTGTAACCTTGGTTTATGTTACATCAGATATTTCTTGTCTTGTTTGCCTCATTGTTTCTTTTAGCTGCTTACCTTTTCCAACTTTAGCTATATTAAACTATCTTTTAGCTGCTTACCTTTTCCAACTTTACTTATATTAAACTACATTATGTGCTAGTTTGGCATTGTTATGATTGGTCCAGATGTTTTACTTTGTTTATTAACATTTCTAAGAGTAGACAACCAACATTCAATGCCACTCTACTTTATTACATTAGAATGTTGCTTCTTCTGTGCCAAATAAAGACTTGTGTTTTTTGTTTATTTTTTTTTAAACAAAGTAAGAGCTTGTAAACATGTACATACACCATTATATGACCATGAGGCACAAGGTACATTGCTCAGATACTGCTAGATCAGTAAAAGTAATAACAGCAATATGATGAAATCAGCAGTTGGCAGTAGTGTTGATTTTCTTTTCAAAGTTAGGAATGACTTTTTTTTTGCAACCTTTATGTAGACACTCTGGCCAGTGAATGATTGATGAACTCTTATTGAAAATACTGAAGTGGAATATTGATTTATATATAACTAGCTGACCCGGCCCGGCTTCGCCCAGACCCTGGTGGGGAGCATCTCATTTAATTCATATAAGTAGTCATATAAGTTCCCGTTCCAGACTATCTATCTGTCTGTCTTTCTGTCTGTCTGTCTTTCTGTCTGTCTGTCTGTCTGTCTGACCCTGCCCGGCTTGGCTTCGCCCAGCCCCTGGTGGGGAGCATCTCATTTAATTCATATAAGTAGTCATATAAGCTCCCGTTCCGGTTCCCGACTATCTACTGTCTGTCTGTCTATTATTAGAAAGAGCACTTGAAAGATCTTTACATCTTCCCCCAACAATTAACTTGGGTAAATGGAGCGTC
This sequence comes from Cepaea hortensis, assembly GCA_963921405.1. Taxonomy (NCBI): domain Eukaryota; kingdom Metazoa; phylum Mollusca; class Gastropoda; order Stylommatophora; family Helicidae; genus Cepaea; species Cepaea hortensis. The sequence goes on from OY992886.1 coordinate 84,336,916, forward strand.
TTATTTAATTCATATTCGGCCCCTGCTCCCGTTCCCGTTCCCAAAAAAGATGGCCCGGCTTCGCCCAGTCCCTGGTGGGGAGCATATCATTTAATTCATATTCGGCGGAGGGAGGAGGAGGAGGATGATGAAGGAGGAGGAGGGGGAGGAGGATTATAACGCATATGCCTATAGATAACTGCATAATTTTACATATATAGCAATTCTATTAGAAGTTATGTCCCCTCGCTATATATACATTATAATGTAAATTAAATATTAAATAATAATAAGAAAATATGTTTGTACACTAAAAAAACTATGACAGTTTGGCAGCACAGAAATGATTAGAAGACGTGTAGAAAATTTCATCTCAATCGGATGGACCGTTCGCGAACGCATAAAGGACATACAGACAGACAGACGGAGATTCTCTTTTATATATATAGATTAATGCATTCATGTGTGATTAATTAAATGTAATTTTACAATTTATTTTATGAAATGTGTGCAGGTCCAGACTCTTGGGATACCCTGCATAATTATTTTAACATTCTTGCATAGTTGATAAGGAAAAGAGATAACTCCCAAAATGGAAATGAACAATCTAAGGGCAACATAAAAATCTGAGTTTTTTCAAATTAATTCTTTCTCCAGAACCATCGAAGTGCTAGTTGCAGCACAGGTGATGACGGAATATCGTCTGAAAATGATGACATCGAAAATGTAAGTTTCAACTGTTGTCAGTTAATCAATCAATCAATCATGTGCCATGCCGGAAAGCGTGGGCGGTCATGATTCGCCATTTCACTCGATCACCAGAGTCGTGGATCAGCTCAGTGTTCCTGTCTCGTCCATGCCATGTGGCCAAGCCATCCAGGTATTTTCCTCTCGGTCTTCCTCTTGGTCTGTTCCCCTCGATCTTGCCAGCTGTCACCAAGTTCTCCAGTCCATTTCTTCTCATAACATGTCCAAAAAATTTTGACTGTCTACGTCTAATTTCTCTAATCAATCTACGATTTTCATTTGTCTCTTGTAGTACTTGGTCATTGGTTTTTCTATCTGTCCATGGTATTCTTTGCATTTTCCTCAGAAACCACATTTCTGCAGCCATCAGATGTTTTTCAGCTTGACTGCACATTGTCCAAGTTTCACATCCATACAAAAGAACAGGCTCTATGTATCCCCTCAACACTCTTTTTCTCGTTTCAATTGACATCAATTTATTGGTCAGAATGTTTTTCATCTTGCTAAAGGCTACTTTCGCAATGGCGATTCTTGTTCTAATCTCTTCAAGGCATCTGCCATCAGATGTTATGACTGTTCCGAGATAATTGAACCGATTCACTTGTTGAAGAATATTCCCATTTACTTGTATATTACATTGTGGTACTTCGTTCTTCCTAGTGACGACCATAACCTGTGTCTTCCTACAATTTAATTCCAACCCCAGCTGCTCACTGTGTACAACCACAGCGTCTACTAATTGTTGCAGATCCTGTGCATTGTCTGCAATCAATACTGTATCATCTGCATATCTAATGTTATTTATGTTTCGTCCTCCAATGCTGATTCCATTTAGGTCTTCTACATTTCTGAAAATATTTTCACTGTATAAGGAAAAAAGATCTGGAGACATTACACATCCCTGCCTAACACCTCTCTTAATAGGTTGGTATTGTCCTACTTCATTATCAATTCTTATGGCAGCTTGTTGTTTCCAATATATGTTTTTTATAAGTCTAATGTCTTTCCCATCAATTTGTAGATCTGCAAGCATATCCACAATGTTGACATGTCTTACTCTATCAAAAGCCTTTGTGTAGTCAATAAAGCAAAGATGTATATCCTTGTTTACTTCTAAAGCACGTTCAATAACTGTTCGCAGCATATACACAGCATTTACTGTACCCTTTCCTTCTACAAAACCACATTGTTCTTCCCCTATTTCAGGTTGTATTTTCTTCCTCACTCTTTGCATGATAATTCGTAACAAAATCTTTGTGATGTGACTCATTATACTAATTGTTCTATGTTGATCACATTCTAAGGTTCCTGATTTCTTTGGGATTGCAATACATACAGAATTACATAATTCAGAAGGTATATCTCCAGTATCATATAATGTGTTCAGCAGTCTAGTGACTTGCTCTAGTCCAAATTCTTCTAAAGCTTTAATCATTTCTGTTGTGATGTTATCTGCACCGGGGGCCTTGCCAGCTTTCATATGCTTAAGAACATTTTGAACCTCCATCTTTAAAATTGCTGGTCCTTCATTATTAAATCTAATAGCATACTGTTCCTCTCTGTTATCATTATACAGGTCTTTCACATAATCTGTCCATACATGTAGAATCTGATCTTTTTCTATTATGATTTTGCCATCTTTAGTTCTTAGACAGCCTGTTGATGTACTTGTTCTTTTATTAGTAAGTTCCTGAATCCTTTTGTGCACTAATTTGGTATTTTGACTGTTGTGTTGTTTTTCAATTTCTAAGCACTTTTCCTCAAGCCATGATTCTTTTGCCTTCCTACATAATATTCTGACTTGTCTGTGAATTTCTTCATATTGGGCAGGATTATTTTTGTTGAGTCTTCTTGTTTCCATTAAGTGTAAAATTTCCTCAGTCATCCATTTCTTACGACCCACCTTCTTTAATTTTGGAATAGTTGTTTCTGCAGCCATATTGATTGAATTCTTTAACATTTCCCATTGATCATCCACATCCTGGAATAGGATCTCTAGATCAGACAATATTTCAAATCTGTTCTGTACTTCTATGTTGAATTTGTTTTGTATTTCCTTGTCATTACTCAATGTACACAAATCATATTTAGTGTTCCCTGTTGTATACTTGACTTTCTTCAACTTTATCCTCAATGTTCCTGTGAGTAATCTGTGGTCACTATAACAGTCAGCACTGGGAACTGTTTTTGCTACTGTTAGGGCGTTTCTAAATCTTCTGCTAATGAGAATGTAGTCAATCTGGTTTCTAATCCTGCTATCAGGACTCCTCCAGGTCCATAATCTTCTAGGGTGTTGCTTGAACCAGGTGTTTCCTACAATCATTTCCTGTTCTTTTGCCCACTCTACTAGTCTGTATCCTCTTTCATTTCTCTCTCCTAAACCATAGTTTCCTACTGTGTATCTATCCCCTTGATTTCCTACTTTTGCATTGAAGTCCCCTATTATAATGTTTATTTCTGAATTTTTACATTTCCCTAAGGCAGACTCTATGTCATTATAAAATTCCTCTACACTATCTTCACTGGACTCTCCTGTTGGGGCATATACTTGAATAATATTTATGTTAAAAGGTCTGCCACTCAATTTAACCAGTAGTACTCTGTCCGACACGGCCCAATATCCCTGAACAGACGTTGATGTTTTCCGGTCCAAAACTATTGCCACTCCCCCATGCCGATCCTCACCTCCAGAATAAATAATCTTAAAATCTTTATGTATCTTGATGCCTGCTCCTGTCCATCTCGTTTCGCACATACCTAATATATTAATTTTTTCTCTTTGAATTTCTTGTGTTATGTTCTCTAATTTTCCGTCGTTGTTTAGCGTCCTAACGTTCCATGTTCCTAATTTTAATGTCTCTGTCCTTGTCTTGCGATGATCAGTCTTTAAGCGAATCATAATAAACTAGGCAATTTCAAAGAGGTAGTTTGCCGTTGCTTTCCTCTATGGCAGTGACCATACTGGCCGGATGACCGCAATCAGTGTCTCTCGAAAGAGAGAAAGCTTGCCGTCGCGAAACTCGAGACCATAACCAACAAATATCTGTCGGCTGCCCTCATAATTTCATCCACCACCTGCCTTCCGTGGCTTCTTTTGAACACTTCCAATTAACGAACACGAAATAACATCACATAATCCAAAGGAAAAACACTATCCACACGAATTTCACGGGAATTTCCATAAGGAATCCACAGAAAAACACTGAACAGCTTCTCCCCCAAGACAGCGAGTCATCGCGTCTCCATTACACCGGAAGTTAATACTAGTCAGTTAATACTAGTTTATAATTGTGGGTCTTTGGTCATTTCAACTTGTTCTGTACCAGATGGTTATTACATCAATCCACCTTTGTGAAATTATTAATAAAACTCTTATTCCAGCCAGCTGTTAATTTTCACTTCTCTTCACCTTCCAGTTAGTACTTTGAAGTAACCATTGCCTGGGACAGAAAGTGTTAAGAAAGTCATGCAATGTATAGAGTAACCAATAAAAATATGGCTGTCTGTCAGTGGTAACTGATTAGAGCACTAGTTCCCCACCGCAATGAGAGTTCAAACCTCAGTGATGGAAGCATTTGGTTTTTCTCACAGATTAAAGCTGGAGATTGTTTTAGATGAACATATGATAAGAAATGTATCGGTTTACCCAATCTCATAATGAAGTGACGTAGTATATGTGAAGGACACTCATATAACATGCCTATAACAGATTCTGCCATGGAATTACCTTTTGCTTCCTTTACATTAAGGAAATAGCAATTACTCATAATTGTCTGTTTATCATTTTTTTCCATAGTAATATTTTTAAGCACCACAGTACAGAAAATCAAACTGATTATATTTGTATGAAAAGAAATTGAAGTAATCTTTCTGTGACGTAAAAGTTAACAGAAGTGCAGATGTAGATTCAGGTCACTATCTGCTGATATGTACAGTTAAGCTGATAGTTTTTTTTTTTTTTGCACTTGTTCACTTTGAACCATACACACTATTTATAGTAGTGATGGACTGAATTTTGTGTGTGGATTAGCTTTCCTTAATAGTGTCCCTCGCCATCAGGCGAACCCACTCCGACTTCAGAGGTACTTGTAATTTACATCCCCAAGTCAAGGACGACAGGTCAATATTTTAGTCCAGCTGTCCGATGTAGAGGTTGAACCACTGGATATTTAAGAACACACGTTCTTACCCATTCGGCCATGCAGACCTGTAAGCTGATACTCATGTGACAGTAACTTATTAAAAATAAGGAAGACATTACAAGTAAGGATATCTCAGAATCCAGAAACTAAGGAACAATTTATGGTCACAGTTTTTAAGCACTTGGTCCTGCAACAGTTAGGCGCTGTGCGTATGGAAGACTGCAGACAGCAGGTTAAAAGCATTTAGGAAGAATCATTTATAGATGTCCTTTGAAAAGGGAACAAAAAGCATGGATAATGCTTCAAAGTATTTGTTTTAATATTATTGTTTATAATATTTGTATGAAAAGAAAAACAAAAACAGATTTAAACAGTAGTGAAACCAGAACTAATAAATCCGGAGCCCATTAAAAATACAGAAGCTTGTAGTTAGAGAGTTAATATGGGTGGATGAAAAACAATAATTAGATGGCCAGGCAGGAGAGGCAAAAGTACCAGCAGCAAAAGGAAACCTTAGAGATCTTTATAATGCCGTGAGGAAAATAACAGGTAAATATAATCAACAAAATACTAATAGGAAAGTTCTCATCATCATTAAAGATCAAACGAACAGATAGGCTGAATAATTTGAGGAACCTCTGAATAGACCAGTCCCAACAGACATTCATCCCCTCCACCCCATTTCCATTTCTCCAAGATATCCAGCCTGCATAAATGGAGCTGTGAGAAACCATTTAGAGAAGAAATTTGAAAAGTTATTAAACTCGTAAAGGATGAGAATGCTGCTGGTTCAGATGGTATCCCAGCAGAAGCTGTTAAAGCTGATTTAAACACCTTAACAGAATTATTGTGTAAATTATTTTGCAAAGTCTGGAAGACTACAGAAATACCAGCAGACTGGAGAGAAAGGGATATCTGGGGAAGCTGCCAAAGAAAGAAGACCTACAGAAGTGTAAAATGTAATAGAGGAATAATGTTATTGTCAGTTCTAGTGAAAATATTAAGCAAGGTCATCCTGGAGAGATTAAGAGATGCCATTGACAAACAACAAACAAGCCAGCTTCTGATCACCTAGATCTTGCACTGACCAGATAGCCACATTGTGCATAATAATATGGCAAAGTATTGAAATGAATTTTCCATAATCACCTTTCTATGAGTTAGTTCATAGTTGCAATGTTTTAATCATCTGTCTACAAGTTGGTTCATAGTTACAATGTTATTATAATCTGTCCATGATTTGGTTCATAGTTATGTTATAATCATCTGTCTACCCATTGTATTCTAGTTAAAATGTTGCTGCAAACATCAGAATTGTCTAATATTATCTTATAGGGCTCAAGAAGACAGTTGCAAGCAGACCAAGTGAAAGGAAGGATGACAGCTGATATTAATGTAAGATCAACTAGCCAGTTTGTCTCCTTGTCTGCAATTATCCATCACCGAGCAACTTCTTTGGTGATATGCCTCAGTCATAAAAATCATAATGGCAGTGATTTTAAGAAATAAGTGTTATTTAATGTATTGTGAAACATATTATTATCTGATATTATCTTATATTAGTTTCATGACTTGTTATAAATCTTTGTGAAGTTATTAAAATGTTATTACTGGCAACAAACTGTGAAACATACTCCAGAAACTATATCAGTAAAAAATATCGTAGCTTGTTAATTTCATACTTCATTGTTGTTAATATCTGATAATTGTTTCAATAGTATTTTATGATCTCTGTGTGATCAAAGCTTTTGCTTTTTCAAACTGCAGAAATTGTCAAGGGTGAAAGAAGCCACCATTTCAAGGCCTCCACTTCTGAGACAACGATCAGGTAAGGATGGGAAATGTAAAGATCAGTTGTAAAATGTTTTCAGACTATAAAATAAATGCACTCACAATTTGTGTATTTGTATTTTCCTGTAAAATTTTGTTGATTAAGTGATAATAACATCTTTCACGCTTGCCAAAAGGCAGATAATAAAAAAAATAACATAAATGTGTTTAACATTAGAATTCAGCATTAGAATAGCCTAGGATCAAGGTTTACTCATTGAATTCTTACGGAAAGTTTCAATACATTTCTGTATACAACTTAAAACAAATGTCTTTGATTGGTGTCAGGAGTTGGACTTGGTCTTTAGCTCTGCTGATCTGCGATCTGTCTTATGGAGATTCAGTCCTCCTACTTCTCCAGGCTCGTTTATTTAATTGTATCTAGGGGTTCTTGCTCTTTGTTGTTGTAGCTATACCCAAATACCACATGGGCCTTTGACTTCTTCCTGCTCATCCGGAAACCACTAACAGCATACTGCACCGCACAGAAGACTGAAAGGTTTCACATCCTATAACTCTTTTTGCTGACGTCAGTATAAATGCAATTCGCAGATGTCCAGTGTATACAGGCTATGTAACGTGCCATCACCAGCTCGGGTTTTTGATCCGTGATGTATCTTTCACTGTGTTTTTGCCCTGACTTAACGCTTTTCATGGGTCTTTTCAACCCTTGCATTAATCAATGTGCGCAGCATGATTATTTCATGTGCATGCTTGACACGGGCCACTTGGCTCCTGTCATTTAGATTATCAAGAATCTTTCTTATGATAAGTGGAAATTCAAAAACTATGTCTGGTTGGACCATTTTTTTTTTATTATTGAGGCAGGGGTCTGTTTGCTTTCATTACCAATGCTAGCCTGCGTTTGGAGAGTTTTTCCAGGCTGAGAAATAAAGGCCTCTTGCCCTAGCAGTCAGATTATAGTGTACAAGGCAGAATTTTGTTTTTTCACCCCAAGCCTTACTAAAGATTGAATACACACCCCCACAATGTCTGTAGTACACACCCCCACAATGTCTGTAGCAGAATTTCTGATCCCTCAGCCACACATTCTTCTGGATTAACTTACTTGCCACAGTTCCTTTTGTAAAAACCTGTTCTTCATGGCACAGTTGAAGGGTAAAAGTGAAGAGAAAGACAACAGAGATCCTGGAGTGACAGCATTAAAGATTGGACAAGCTGTGATATTGTAACACTTATATAGGAAGTATTTTTAATGACTGTACAGTAATACTTATGTTAGACCTCTTCACTTCACATGAAACATCTTTTTGGCTACTGCAATTCCTAATAATATTTCAGTTTCACATGGAGCAACTTCTGCAATTACTTGTTCCAGATAGGGAAACTATTTGATGACATTTGGACATAAATTATTGATGCTCTGTGTATATTTTGTATTTATTAATTTCCAACCAGCTCCTGGTGGCTCACCTATATTCTCAGGAGCCTACCTGGGTCAGGCAAAAGTGATTGTGGACTATATACCTGCACCTGATGAGGAAGACTTTGTTCCTCTTAAGGTAGGTCGTTTACTTTGTTATGACTATACACATCTCATTATTGGCAACACTATTTTCAGTCTAGGAGCCCTGATGATATATTGGTTACCATAATTTCTTGACAGCAGAATGGTTCGAGTTCAATCCCTAGAAATGGCAGTTTGTTTTTCCTACCAGTACATTCCAAGTATCAACCCATCTTCATTAATTTATCATACAGTGCCATCTCCTCAATGACGATCAGTTGTAATGAGTCTCCACTCCAAATGAGTCTCTCCTGTGTCCCATGTCTTCCTGGTGTCCCGTATCTTCCAGGTGTGTTCATACAAGCATCTTCCAGTCCATCCCTTGAGTTGTCTATGCACATGTAACATTGTCTTCCTCTTGTATGTTTAAACTCTTACCTTTTTCTCTAGCAAATCCTTTAACACGGAGCAGTTTCTTTATATGGATGATATGTTTGTTGTCTTCTCTTGATCTCAATATATATATATATAAAATAATTTTTAAAAGTTAGTTGCATGTTCTTTATAGGACGTTGCAGTCAACACCAGCATTTGTTTTTACTTTTGTGATGTCTTGGCAAGTTTTACATTCAGTAGTTTGCCATTGCTTTCTGAACGACCGGCACCCATACCATGTCATAAAAAAACAACGCAACGTTCAGCTGTGTTTCGAACAAGGGTATGCGGGATCACGAACAGCGTCTGTAACCCCTTCACCACGGAGCCGGCAATTTAAAAAAAAACACAATTAAAAGTCGACAGGGATTTCATTGCACCGGGTTTTATCCCATATGGCTCAGTCTCTTTCCGCAGCGTGGACAACGTCGCAGAAAGCACGGCCGTAGCTAAAGCACTTCACAGTCCCAGCACAGAATCAGCTATTGGACTAACTTTTATGTTGCCTGCTCTGGCTGTGTACCAGTCCCTTTAGGGATATGAAGACCTTCACGCTGACTTGATCAAAATATATTCAGGTTCTTTTTCTTCTTCTGAATTAATCCGGAATGTTGTTTTAGACATAATTGCATTGTGCAGAGCTGCGATATTAGCACCTTTCAACTGACACATCTGACTTCTTCAGGCATTTGTTGACCAGATTAACCTTCCCCGAATATATTCAGGTTGACTTCTGAGAGCTTATGGAAGAAAAAGAAATGACATGCTTTGACAAAATTAATGCTGTAGTTTTTGTTGTTGTTGTTGTTAAATCCTTGAATTGTTTTACTTTGTATTGTTAATGTTTATTGTATTTTATTACAGAAATATGCCCAAAGCCCATTAGTGATTCTTTTTTTAAATGCTATTTATGTTGAATTATGTCACTGCACATTGGGCATTCCCATACATGCTAAGTCCATCAGTGCAGCAGCCTTTCCAAAGTACTGCCTCTCACTGTTCCCATAAGGAGTTGGTTATGGTATCTCCTCTCTTAATCTTAAAGGCAATATTGACATACTTGACCAGAATTCACATTTTTAATGTTTACAGTCGCTTCTATTCAGATCTCCTCATGGTTCGTGTCATTTACCTGGGTCACTTGGCCAAATTGCATAATGGGAAAACTGGCAGGAAACTTTGAGGTGGTGAGCCATAAACACCAAGCACATAGTCATGACACTAGTTGCAATAGACATCAATGCACACAAAAGACACCCTTAAAAATCCCACATAATAAAGCTTCTGTTGTCATTGTTGCAGAAAGGAGAGATTGTCAACATCATCAACATGGCTCAGTCAGGAGTCTGGAGAGGTATGGTTGGAGGAAAGAGAGGCAAGTTCCATTTTGAACATGTGGAGGTGGTGACTGAACCAGACAAGGCAACGTGTGGTAAAATATTTGCTGGTCACAAGGATGTTCCTAAGTCTGTTGGGGACTTGCTTCAGAAGATTGGGTTAGAGGTAAGTGATGCCATTCTAATATAAATGTTTGTAATTCAATTTTTTTAAATCCCAAAATGGAACCAGCAACATTTAGTAAAAGTTGACCATCAACATTCATTGTAAGTTGACCATCAATACTCATTGTAAGTTGACCATCAACACATTGTAAGTTGACCATCAACACTCATTGTAAGTTGACCATCAACACTCATTGTAAGTTGACCATCAACACTCATTGTAAGTTGACCATCAACACTCATTGTAAGTTGACCATCAACACTCATTGTAAGTTGACCATCAACACTCATTGTAAGTTGACCATCAACACTCATTGTAAGTTGACCATCAGCACTCAGTGTAAGTTGACCATCAAGACTCATTGTAAGTTGACCATCAGCACTCAGTGTAAGTTGACCATCAGCACTCAGTGTAAGTTGACCATCAGCACATTGTAAGATGACCATCAATACTCAGTGTAAGTTTACCATCAACACTCATTGTAAGTTGACCATTAGCAGATTCTGAACATTTTGAACTCTTTACTTCAGATGAAACAGATTCACCCACTATAAATGAGCTTGTATTTACAGATGGTCTGTGTCCATTTTATAGCAACAAGGGCAGGCTGCAAAATCATATTAATAAGCTGAGTTCAACATGCAGCAGATGCAATATGAATATAAATACAGCCAAAACTGAAGTAATGCAAATTAGACTATCTCTTGGTCCACTATGTATACCGATAAAACGCATGTCTCTGAAACAAGTTAAAGAATTCAAATATCTTGGAAGTATGATTACAGAAGATGGCAAAATAGATGGAGAAATTTAAATCAGATGTCGAAAAAGCATGTGGGCTTATATATCAACTATCACACAAACTGAAACATCCAGATATGCCTATGTCCACAAAAATACAGATAATAAATAGCATACCAACCCTAAGCTGCTAATGTCATGCTTGGACATTATCCAAATCACACTTATGCAAAATCGACACCTGTAAGATGAGATACCTGAGAAGTGCTGCCAACTTAACTATACGAGACCGAATAAGAAATGATATCAGGTCTGACAGTGGGATCAACACCTTGTGCCACATATATTGAAAGGCGGAAGATCAAATGGTTTGACCATCTCATTAGAATGCAACACCATTAACTACCAGCTGCCTTTAGGTAGACCAGGGACAGCCAAAAGCTAAGGAAAGCAAACTCAGAATAAATCCTTGTCGAAGTCGGATGTGCTGAGCCACAGGCTTGACGAAACAATGCAACACAACTTACTTATTGATGTAACAAATAATGGAAGCTTCCTTTGTTTCTCCCAGAAGACATCTGTGAAAGTATAAATACTTGAAATGTTCTGATCATGATAGTTCACTGTTGATGAAAATGTTCATATAATTAAGAAAATCAAAATAGACCTTTCCAATCTTATTCTTCTTTCTGACAGCCTCTGACACCAGTTTTCATGCAGAATGGCTATGATGACCTGGACATATTTTCTGAGCTGGATGAACATGACCTTGACACTCTTCATATAACTGATGCTGTGTACAGGACCAAGCTTCTGTCTGCAGCGAGAGTCCTGGCAGACTGGCATGGTGAGTCATATTTCCTGTTGACACTAGTTATCTTTTTTTATTTGCATTCCTCGCTGTGAATTCAAGCTTAGTTCAAACACATGCTACTACTTCTAGTCCAGTGGACTTATTTTTGCGTGTGGATTAGCTTTCCCTATTACCAGTGTCTCTCGCCATCAGGTGAACCCACTCCAACTTCATAGGTACTTGTAATTTACGTCGCCAAGTCAAGGACAAGTCAACATGTTAGTCCAACTGACCGGTGTAGGGGTTGAACCCACTAAGCCCCCGGGAAGGTTAACCCGGTCAACACAAGCCTGCAGAAGTCGGATATGTCGGCCTAACGGCGCAAGAACGCAGCTCTGCTGTAAACAGGCACAACACAATCACATCCAAAAAAACCTCTGGATGAATTCAGAAGAAGAAGAAGAACCCACTAAGCACATCGGATGTTTAAGAATCCATTCAGCCTTGCAGACCTCACCAGCACTCTTTAAACTAGTGGCTCTCAATCGGTGGAGAATTTCCCCCCAAATGGGAATTTTAGGGTGAACTGAACATATGGTGAAAGGGTGCATGAGCCAAAAAAGGTTGAGAATCACTGCTTTAAACTATACATTTTTTCAATGTGGGTGTTTCTATGCGCTTAGTCACCTCATTAAAAAATCTCATTTGTAAGAATTATATATAGATGAAAATTTGTCAATAAAAAGGTTAAGGATTTCACTTCCATGCCATCATGGCATTGTAGTGATATGATGTTTGGCCCATGTTTTCTTGATGAAACAGCCCACAGTGGGAGATGTGGACGGTACCATGCTGGCTGCCTGACCCCCGAGAACATTTTCCTGTACTGATATAAAGAGGCTGGTTTAACCATGGTGCCATTTAAGGTCAAGGTAGCCAGTCCCCTTCCCTGCCATCTTTCCTTCCCAGACAAACCCCAGAACATTCTGGACATTTCCTCGTTCTCAGTTCTATGAGGCTAAGTCGACCCCAGAACCGTACTAGTCAGACAAAAATCTTCTTACCTCTGCTGGGGATTGTACCTAGGTCACTAGGCCACCATAGCTCCATGTTGTTAGACTCAAAAGACAAAACTGCCCCTGGGTGTTGTTTAATGGTTAATAGAAATGATGTCACCAACGTGTAAGCATTCCATCTCTCTCAACAGATATTGAAGTTTCTTATGCTAACTACCTCCGGTTGGACACACATCTAACACGTCGCCACAAATGTAAAACTAGTTTCATGTTCTATTTTAAGTTTCTTTTGTCTACACAGAGAGGATCGGAACCCAAAACCACTGGGCTGGCAGACAAGTGCACTAGCCATCATGCTTAGTGTAATATTGACCACATGATTCACTGAGTGTCAGTTGGTCAAAAAAATATGGGCCAGAACCTTATCTCGAATATACCATGGTGGCATTGAAATACTTTGGCCATATTGATCCTGTATCTTTATCTACAACATATAGGTCGTTTCCCCATCTATTGAATAACAGTAACATCTTGAGTTGAGTCAAGAACCGACATCACAGCACTCTGAACATTCCCATATTTGCCCCGTGCACTTCTGCAACAGCCAGCAAAGAGTCCCAAAACTAATGATACTAATATCAATTTGGTTATATGTCCGTCTGGTCTTTCCTATGAGGTTTGAGTGTCAGCCAGATCCTCTGATGTCTCCCTGCAACCCCATTCTCTCCAAGCTGTGATGATCTACCCGTTCTTCTGCACAATCCACACAAAATACACACAATTCCAAAGATCCCTGACCACGTTTGCCTTATCATGCACCACCACCAAGGGGTGCAGACGCAGCCAATGTGTCCAGCTGCTCATATCTTGTCTACCAAACAGTACAAAATAAAAACAGTTATAACCAATAACATATTATGATCAGCGGCTTATATATTAATCAAATTTAACATTATATCTTCACCCGTGTGTTGCCGGGGCCCATACAGGGAAGCAAAGAATAGTAACACTGTTGCCTACCATGCACGTCGTAAGAGGCGACTAAGGAGGATATGGTTCCGTCGCCCTGCTACTGAGTGAGTGCGTGGCGTGACACTGTGAGCTGTGACTTTCGCATGGAATGCTTTTACATCTGTCCGCAGTTGTTTGTAGCGTGAACTGCATGTTTGGAATGATGGCAGCCAGCTGTTGCTGGATTGACTGGTTTGCCTTTTTGGCTCACGAATGCATTTTTCAGGAGACTCCTGGGAGTCATCGCTGGAGCTACGGAGTTCATGCTTTGTGCTGCACTTTCGGCGGGTCATCCTGCGGAAAGACAGAGCTATATGGGATAAAACCCGGGTCAAGGAAGTCTTTCTGATGACTGCCGTTGTCATCGACAATGAACTGTATTTTTCATGGAGGACTTTTGTGTTGGCATTCTAGCGGTGGCATTATGCACAGTGTACCTGTGCGGACTGTTGGCTTGCCGATACTCCTGTCTACTCCATTGTTCACATTGGGCAGTGAGGAGCATTTTGTGTGATATTCACTGGCACAGGAACAGAGCAATATGGGGACGACCCGTTGCCGTAAAGTTGGAACCACGACTAACTAACTAACTAACATTATATCTTGTTGTTTTTTTACCTGATAAAGCTGCTCCAGTCCATGTTATTTATTTTCCTCAAGCTGAGTCCCATGCTGCATTTCTTTCTTCCTGGCTACACATCTAGAATGTGCTCTGCCTTGTAAATATGCATTCATTCATTCATTAAGTCAATCCCAGGACTAATGTTGAAGTTGTCTGATCATGTCCCCCCACTGACCCCAGCTCTCACCAAAGTGAATATATCGTGCTGCAGATGTACTCAAGGGATGCCTGCTTGTAGACCATGTTTTCTTGTCCTGTAGCTAGGTAGGGGCTAGAGAGGCTTACAGGTAACAGTGCCCACCTAAAAATCCAGCAGACATGTTTTGTTTTACAATGTGAACTTTGAGGATTTTTAGACAGTAAGAACAAGACAGGATATTTCAGTCCCTAATTCTGTTTTGTTGGATCTGATCTCTAACCTTCTAAGACAAGAGTGAGAAACTGGTAGAACCCATGTGTACATTGCACTGGTAGAACCCATGTTTACATTGCACTTGTTATAAATCCCTTGCAGTTAGAAATTGAACATATCAGTGTGTATAAGCTACTGCTATAATGTTTTCCTCTGTGTTTACATGAATGACTTTTTTTTAATGACACATTTAAATGTTCATATTTACTAGCCAGATTTTCTGCTATGAATTAAAAATTCACAGAGCTTTCATAATCAGCTACATTGAAATGTTCATTTGTGTTTGATTGTCCATGCCTTGTTTCTATTTTTGCATATACGTTAATATTTTTATTTAATGAGTGTTTTCAATGTTGTTCCACTTGTACAGAGAAAGGAAACGTTCACACCTCAGCATTAACAAATATGGACTCACCTTCATCACGTGCCGGCAACTCTAGCTGTGACTCAGGTTGTTATACAGGAGGTGAAAGTAAACACCGATCACGAAGTCGGGGCAGTGGAAGTCTCAGGGAAGGTGGCAAGAAGATGGAAAACACAGTGGGGCATCACCAGAACTCTGTAAACCACACACCTTGCCGCTCTTGTGGAAAGCCAAAACAACCCCGGAAGTACTGTGGACCTCTTGTGGTTACTCACTACACACCAGGGCAATACCCTTCACACACACAGTTACACAACACACCAAGCCATTTACTGCATAATTCTGGGCTGTCTCCTTACACCGCAGGACATCTCCAGTATGCAGATCCTCTGCAATATGCTCAGGCCCACTATGGGTATCATTACTCTCCGACACATAGCCAGGATTATGCACAATATACCATGTCAGTGTCTAGAACACTGACTGAGCTCAATGTAGCAGATAACCACACTTCTCCTGTTCATAGTGAAACATTCATTGGTAGGAGGCAGGGCAGTAAATCCACTAGTCCTGTTTGTACAGACAAACTCACGGCTGATTCTGGGCACACAGCTCGCAATGATAAAGGTTCCACAGGAGACAGGGTCTCACTCACCGAAGAAGATCAAGAGGTGATTGCAATCACTTATGGAACAAATCAGACTAGAAAACTGGCTAGCCCCATACAATCTGTGTCCAGTGGGTCATCCCAGCTGGAGATAACAAACACTTTAATGTGCAGTGCGTGTGTTCCTTCTTCAGGGTGCCCGCAATGTGATGAGAACGTGCTCTGTGATAACTCGTCCTGTCACCAGTGTGCTGCCTACATCTCGTGCCCGCAGTGTTTTCCTTACAAACATTATGTAAATACTACACTGCGCTCTGAGAGCAAGTCTTCCAAGATGTCCTGCAGCTCCACATGTACACAAACCACCTGTCTTAGTCCAGACCACGATGACAGCAGCCACAGTGGAGGATCCAACCGCAACGACTACACAGCCAGCAATCATGGACCATACTATGCGTCCAAGTCTAGCCCTGCTAAAGGTCAACAGTACCAGTGCTGTCAGCAACAGTGTATGCCGTATCCATTTTATCGACGCACTCCTACCATTCCAGAAACTCCTACTACTCCAAAACAGCTTCCTTCACCCTCTGTTGGCCCTACACCTTCAGTACAAAACCATCCATTAACACTAGCACTTACAGATTCTAAAGCACCTCAGGGATTAGCTCTAACACTTAAAACAGAAGGATCATCATCCCTGGCTTCAAACATAGACTGGGGAAGCCATGCAGATGACACTGATGCACCAGGCATGGCCACGTTATACAGTCGAGGAAGAAGTCAAACTCCAGAGAAAGGGGAAACTACTCAGATGAAAAGTCCAACTAGGTCTCTTATGCCCCTTGTTTCAACCAAACTGAGTGCAGAAAGGATTGATCTGACCAAGCTGCCTTACAGTACAGTGGTTAGTAATCATGTTCTCTTAGTACATATTAGTGCAATAAATGTAGAGCATAATGGCGATAGTTGCAATTATTGCATATCTAAGTACAGTAAACACACAGTGCAGTGGTGAGTGAAAGTTATCCATATTTCATATAAGTACAGTAAGCAAATGGTATAGGGGGGAGTAGTCAGCTCGGTACTGTGCTTGTAGGAGGTTGCATTGATAATGTCACGAGTGCTGTCAGACGAGGGTTTGACACCTGCGGTTGCCATCTGCTTAGTCTGGGAATGACTGACCAACTTTTTCTCTGTGCTTTTGGGCCTACAAAATGTGATGGTCCTACACATCACAGACCCAAAGCAGACTCCTGAATCAGGACTGTTTTTGTGGTGAGTGAAAGTTGTTGGTAGTACATGTAAGTACAATAAACACACAGTACAGTGGTGAATAGTGATATCCCAAGCTCCCTTGTTGAAACCTCACTTCAAGGGGTGAAATTATACACATATTTATATAGCAATGTATCCAAGATGGAGGAGCAGATGGAGATGTTAAGAAAAGAATACAGAAAACAAGTGGAGCTTTCATAGCTGTAGGAAACTTGTGGAAGTCAAAAGAAATATACAGTACAGAAATATACTGTAAAGAAATATACAGTACAGAAACATACAGTACAGAATCATACAATACAGAAAGACAGTTATTACTATCAGAAAATTGTACAGTGACAAGTGGTAGTTATCATTAGTGCATGTAAGTGTTTTCAGTTCTTGATATACGCCCTGCAACAGTATCTGCTAAGCAATTCTTATTATTCTTTCCTTGAGTAAACCTGACATACAGTACAGTGGTGAGTATTAGTTGTAATTGGTAGGGAAACTTCCAGAAATATCTATAATCATAATTTATAGTTAAACTTGATTTGTAAAATATTTTGGCCTAGGGCATAGCTATGTTTTTCAGAGAGAACTCTGAGCCGAAGAGGTCAGGTTAACTCTACAAGAGCCAGTATTTGGTGCTGGTAATGGGGAGCAAGTAAACTTGGTTAGAAGCTGTCATAAGACACTTATTTCATTTTAGATCTGGTTATACTTTTTAAATACTTCCTTTATAACTTTTTATTACATCAATATGGCTATGAGAAAAACAAATCATGAAAACAACTAACTTGAAAATTAACTAGAGGTGAAAAACCAAACATGAGGAAATCTCAAGTCCTGTAAGAGTTAATAGGCATCAAGGTATAGTAGATTACAACATTATTAATAGTCTTTTAGAGATTTTAAAACATCAAAACAATGTATTTCCTTTGTGAATTTAAACACAGAAGTCACAAACAGCTTGCTGCACAATTTATTGCCTGGCATATTTTGCTACATTTCATCTATGCATACTGCAGAGTTATATGTCATTTGAAGTGAATAAATTAATAATACTTTAGCTAAAACAATTAAACATCTGTTATCCCCACTATAATGTCAAATTTAATATAGACTCTTTCTGTTTAAATGTAAAAATTTTTATTTTTCGACAGATTGGCCACTGTGGCATTCCACCTTTGCTGGTTCAGCGTTATTCTGAAGAGCTAAGACAAGACGTCGCAACAATGTCACTCGTGCTGGAACAGCTCCGGGAGAAGCAACTCAGAGAACTAGGTCGACCTTGTGTAAGTATGTCAGATAACGAATAAACAAATTTTATTTTCAAAGGGTCACAAATTGGGCACGCAGGCCTGTCTTACATTCAGCACTTCTAACCACTCATCTTTCATACATCAGTTATCTATTGTTTCGATTTTGATTATACCATTACCCCTACCCTGTTCAGCCTCAAAGAGAAGTTATATTAGGGTTCATTCCTGGCTCAGATTAATAATCTTGTGACTGAGTCAGCCGCAAATAGCAACTGTCCACGATTTTACCCTCACACGCTTATTAATATGAAGGTGATTGTTGTCCATAAGGGTTAATGGCTGATGTAACTATAAGTATCATTATCTGTTGTTCATGTTACATTCGCTTAAAAAAAACCTTATCAAATGATTGCTGTGAACATAAACAATGCAAATTGTTGTTTGTCCATCAAGAATGATGATGACCATTCATTTCATCCAGTGGGGTTGAAAGTATGGAGCCGTGAGTTCTAAGATGGCTGATAAGGCCTATTTTGGCTCGAAATGTTCTTTGACAGTGTGGACAAAGAATGCTTGATGTTTCTGGAGGAGGATTTCCTGCAGTGGTTTTTCTGTCCTTCTTTGCAGTCCTGGTTTCCTCACATATGACTGCACCCTTGCGTAATGATGCATGCCACGAATTTTGGTCTCTGGCTGCAGTCTCCCCGGTGTCATGATGAATTCCAGAAGCATTCAGTGAGATTTTCAGAGTGTCTTTAAAGCATTTCCTCTGGCCGCCTTGGGAGTGTTTACCACAACGCAATTTGCCGTAAAAAATTCGTTTAGGGAGCCTGTGATCTGGCATGCAGGTTAAGTTACCAGCCCAGCAATTCTGATTCTTCATTAGTATAGTGGATACTGGGCATGGACATTCTTTCTAGGACTTCAGTGTCTGGGATCTTGTCTTGCCATTTAATCTTCAGCAGCTTCCTAAGGCAGACTGTGTGGAAGTGGTTTAATTTCCTAGCGTGTCACTGATAAATAGTCCAGGTTTCACAAAATGCAAATTACCATATTATGAAAAAGGCTGACAGGCAGACAGACGTACACACACACAGACGCTCACACATGCATAAGCACAAACATACATACTCGCATACACACATTCATATATGCACACATTATTTACACATGACTGAGTGTTGAGCTTGGGAAACATACTGCACCTTTTCAGATTACATGATCGACAGGAAGTTAAATTCATTTAGTGCTGTATGTCACATGTCTGCATCAGTTTCATTTGTCCCAAAATTCTTATGACATTGAAGTCTGTTGATTAATTCTGCTTAAAATATATCTGTTGATTAATTCTGCTTAAAATATACAATCTACTAGTCTGAAATCTGTCCATGGTCAGTTGTACAGATGCTGACTTGAATGAAGGTTGTCAATAGTATAAATATATAAACACACAGTGCAGTGGTGAGTGAACATTTTAAGTTGTTCATATAAGTACAATAAGCTCATATAATTCATAGTTCATATTTTATTGTGTTGTATATGTTTCCTGGGTGGGTCATTATGCTATTAAAATACTAAATTTTTACTTATTAAGAAGCATCTCTAAGTTACGGTATGAAATGGTTTGTATTGATCAGTGTAACACAAAAACCTGGCATGTAGGCCTACACTGCATGGAACAGCAATTACAACTGGCCTTCCAAACTCTGGCAGCACTATATTTAGCATTGACACTAAATCTGGATTTGCCAAACTAAGATGAATTAGTTGTAATGTGTTAGATACACTGTACTGATTCCTTTCTAAGGCAGTTATGTATAATTCAGACTATTGAAAATATCAGAATGAATGAATGAACTTTATTTTCAAAAGGTCACAAATCGGGCACATAGGCCCATCTTACATTAAGCCCTTCCAGTCACTCGTCTTTCGCACACCAGTTATCTATCATGAATGCCATATTTACATTGTGAAAAAAAAAAAAAAAAGTAAACATTGTACAATGAATGCTGTAAACATACACCAAACATAAACAATTCATATTTCAACAAGAGAAACAGAAGGGGGTCAGCAATGTCATTTCTATTGTGAGAAGATTAAAGCTGCAACATTGTAAAATCTGGTAAGATTTTTGGGAAAAGATATAGAGAAAGACCGTGAGAGAAGATTCTAATTGTTTATGAAAGCTTGGTGATTGTTCCATTACACATGTAAAGTACAATACTGGTCTATGTAATTACAATTAAAGAAATCATTATAGCTCATTTCAATTAAGGCATTTGTCTCTTTGCACACTGTGTGTTCTCAAAGTGTTGTGTGCATGGACTGGGGTTTGCGAGGTAGTGAGCCGCTACATCACACTTTCCTATCTTTTCATCCCTTAACTGATACAGTGCCGAAGGATAAAATATCACCAAATGTGACCTCCAGTTTGGACAGAAGGGCAGAATATATCACCATAATTAGGTCATCATGTTATTTGTTTTGTTTCACAGAATCTTCTGAAGTTTTAATGCTCATTGAATGGAAATTTACATTATAATACTGTTCATTTGATTGTGCACCATGTTTGGTCTAAATCTACTTTTTTGTTTGGTACTGAATCAGTTAAGACGGTGTTACGTTCATATAATCTTTTACTTAGTGTGTGACTTGTTTCACCTATGTAGACTTTTTACAAGATGACAGTGGGCTAGAGTAAACAATGTCTTAGCACAATATTTGGAGGATGTTAGACAGTCCTTCATCATGGCATGGAAATATATCAACACAGAAATGAATACATTCTGTTGTAGAACAAGAGCTGAGGGGAAGCTTGACTGCCCATGTCATTTGGCAAGAGTAAGATAATGATGGTGATATTAACAAATCAAGAGCAATAGATATATAATTAATGAGTGCTTTTCAGATTGAATTTGTATCTATCCTCAGATTTTAAACGAGAGCCTTAGTGAGTCCTGCAAGAATGCCTGTGACCTACAGATTTCAACAGTACAGAATTTTCTTACCTCTGTTGGCCTGCCCATGTACCAGAAGTCCCTTGGTGATGGTGGCATCAACACGTTAGAACAGTTGTTGAAGTTAAAAGAGTCGGAGCTGGAGCAAATGACAGGAGCCGATTCACGTCATCTGCGAAGAATTGCACATGCTCTTGAGTGGGTCCAGCATAAACTAGCATCTCCCAGTCACAAGACAAGAGTAGCGGGTGTTACTGATAAAGTGTGAACTGTGTTACAATTTTGTGTCAGTGATTACATAAAGCTCAGCTTTCATGAGACCAAATGTATGGCATAATAATCTATCTCATGTGATTTCTCTGTACAGTCTGCATAATCAGAATGGCCCCAAAATGTCTGGATCCATGGTGAAATAAAATAGATGATTTATTTAACTAATCAGAATTCCAGTCATATTTTTTGTCATAAAACAAAGCTGAGGTTATATGCCACCCAGATCCTGGGGCAGTGGGTTTATGCCGGAGCTTTCTCTGATAATGGAGACAAATATAGGAGATGTTACATGTACGCTGACACTTTAAAAAAACATAGTTGGAAATTTTAAGAATATGCTTTATTTACCACTGCTCTAGCCAAATCCTAAATCTAAGAAAGATGGCTCATACTGCACAATCTGTTTGGTAGATTATAGTAGTACTATTCTTTGCCTTACTTATAGGCCCCAGTATCTCACGGGCGGCTTAAACTGTACAATCTATGTGGTAGATTATAGTAATACTACTATTCTTTGCCTTTCTTATAGGCCTCAGTAACTCAGGGTGGCTCATACTGCGCAATCTGTGTGGTAGATTATAGGAGTACTGTTCTTTCCTTTATTATAGGCCCCAGTAACACACAGGTGGCTCACACTGCACAATCTGTTTGGTAGATTATAGTAGTACTATTCTTTGCCTTTCTTATAGGCCCCAGTAACTCAGGGCGGCTCATACTGCACAGTCTGAGACACTGACTTTGAATTCTCAAATTGGAGCTCTTCAATCTCTAAGCTCTTACAGTGTGCTGAGTATATGCTTGTTGAACTAGTGTCACGTGTTGCCAAGAGTAGCATGCAGTTTTTCCTCCAAGCTATGATGTCTGCAAACATTTTACATTATGAGCTATTTGCATGACGATTGTGAGCAATGCTACATTTGACTATGGTGTAAATGCCATTGTTATATATCTGCAGCTGCATTGAACCAAAAATATATACATCAAGGACTACAACCGTGTGCACCAGGACAAGCAAATACAGCTCAGAGGGAGTGTTGGGTGTATATATTTTTTTATTCTCACTCAGGATGTTTAGTGTTGTATTCACTAGCTGCTTTCCTTTGTGATAATCTTGGTTGTACGTAAACAGTAACAATCTCTGCATAATCACCTATTGTTAGATGGAAATCCGCATCCTAGCTTTTAATAATACAAATGTTACTGCTAAAACAGAGACACATGATGGAAGGTAATTAACTCATCCGTGGGTCTAGAGTTTTGAGCTATTCTACATACAAATACCCATTTATATGGTAATAAGACATGTTGGTAATATGTTGAGCCCATGTGTTCCATGGCTGAACAGCACAGGAGAATTAATTTGGTCATTATAAGCTGGTTTGTGTGTGTGTATGAGAGAGAGTGAGAGTGTTGTGTACATAACTTTGTTTGCTTGTACAGTTTTGTTTTCATGCATGTAGAATGTTAGTTTATTTATATTCATTTATTACACAATGACTAGTGGTATGTACATATACATGAATGATGCTCCTTATTATTATATTTTTCGCAATCCAAGTTGAACAGGCTTGTTTGACAAAATGTCATAATTTTCACCACATACTTCTTGTGGTGGCATAGTGGTTAGTGTGCTTACTTACCAAGTCAGTGACCTGAATTTAATCCACAGCAGTGGTAGGATTGGCCTGTATAACTCTGGAGTCGACCCAGTTTTATGAAATGAAAGTAATAAAGTAAAAAACTTTTTTACATGCGCCATATTTTTGTAAGCCAGCTCTGTTGCGAAGGGGTTACAGATGCAGTGCGTAATCCCGCGTGCCCGTGTTTGAAACACAGCTGCAGGCAATTTGGCAGCAGACCGTCTTGCTTTGGTTTTTTTATGAAATGGTATGGATGCCGATCGTTCAGAAAGCAATAGCAAACTACTGAACATAAACTTGCCAAGAGATCACAACAGCAAAAAATACTGGTGTTGCCTGCGACGTCCTGTAAAGGATATGCAACTAACTCTAACTCGTATTTTGTTATCGACTAATTGACTTTTGCTGTGGTGTGTGGTCAATATCACACTGGCTCCTTTTCTTCCCATGGAATGTCTTGGTACCAAGTTTACATCGGGTCCATTTTTACAAATCCTCGATAAGGATTTAAACACATGGCCACTGGAATGGGTTTTTTTTGTTGCTGGCTTTGAACTCAAGCGTAGTCCCTACACACAACTTCTAGTGGCATTGGACTACATTTTGCATGTGGATTCGCCTTCCCTATTACCAGTGTCCCTGGCCACCAAGCAAACCCACTCCAACTTCAGAGGTACTTGTAATTTATGTCCTCAAGTCAAGGGTGAGAAGTCAACATTTTAATCCAACTGTCTGGTGTAGGGGTTGAACCCCCTTACCTAGGCATCAGCACACCAGATGTTTAAGAATGTGTGTTCTTATCTATTCGGCCATGCTGACCTTTGGCAAGTTTGCTAGCCACTGTGCTACCATGGCTTCTGCTTTATAATATGGGTACCAGAGCATTTTCAGAACTGTCTGCAGATGATCTTTTAAGAAAGAGTGACAAGAGGAGGGGGAATTGGTTATCCCACCTAGTTATGTTGTATATTTGAAAATTTAAAATGTCACACTCTTATGGCAGTATCTGCCATGGGGGGTTACATTTTTTTCAGTACTTCTTGTAAGTTTGGTCAGATTTAAAATGTCATGATTAAGTAGTGCTCTTTGAAGCCAAGGGGAAATAAGCATGGTTAGAGGACACACATTCATAGGAGAGTTGTTCCTGGCTGTTTGACTGGATGTCATTGCAGAGTATCATTTCATGAACTGTAGAGCTTCAAACTTACTGATTTCTTGCACCATCTTCTACACACTGCAGTAACCACTCAGATATATTTCATATGTGAGACAGGACAACCTTTGAGTGATTCAATCTGTGAAGAAATCGGACATTCATTCACTTTCTAGAATTATATTGCTTATTTTGTGTTTATGGTTCTCAATTTCTTTGTGATTATATTGTGATGGTGTGTCATATGTATGGTAAAAGTGATAAGATTCCATCATAATAGTGAGCAGCCCAAAATATCCACTGTTACAATCCATTGGAGCACATTTGAGTTATTGTGTTAAGTGACTTGTGTTCTGTGATTAGATGTCTTTGCAAAGGCATCACCCACTCAATTGTGGCAGAGTGGCTTATAGGTTGTAATGCCCACCTCTGTCTTGTGCAGACCTGGTTCAGTTCATAATCTGGACTGGATTTAAAAGAAAAAAGAAGGGATGGGTTATTCCTCCCTCATCATGGTGTAGCAGATCAGGCATCTAGCCTTCTTGAACAAGGGTACATAACTCTGAGGACCCATGTACACTTTGCTCACATTTAAATCCCGTGGCAGTTAGAAATTTAAGAGTATACAGAACAGACCACTGCCTAGGCTAAATTTAACAGTCATAAAAGATACCCACAAAAAAGATTATTAACATATATGATTCTGGTGCACACTTGTTTGGAACCTCTCCAGTACTATGAAGTTAGTGAACTGTGCAGAGTCCCTCCTTGTGGGCTCTATAGGAGAAGACTAGAGTACTTTTGGAGATATACAGTGAAAGAGATCATTAACCAAAACTAAAACCATAGTCAGTTGCCTTGTCCCAGAGAAATCTCTAGCACCCATTCTGTAAGACTTTGATTGAGTCTGGACCTGCAATGCAGACAATCCATGAGGAATGGGAAGTATGTGATATCTGTCCTTTATATTGCTGACCATGGTCTGTCATTGGAAACTGCCAAAAGATGGCTGTGTCTAATTTATATAACTGCAAGAAAAAAATTAATTGATTTAAAAAAAAAATAATAATTACCAAATTATATAGGCAATTACCAAGAATAGTGAGGTGGCAAACAAGTTGGTTTGTTTGTGTAATTTTTGTATTTTTCTATATTGTTTGTTTTTGTGTCTTTTTTTCTATATTCTAAACAAAATCATACCAATCAGTGGAATGTAAATTACTCAACAAACTCATACCAATCAGTGGAATGTAAATTACACTACCACAAGAAGATAACAATTTTACAGATAGAACAGTATTTGAAGAAAAGTAGTTTGAATTATGATTGTAAGGGTATAAAATCATTCCCTTACATTCAGTCTCAGTGAAGTGTTATTGTTTTCTCTATTACACATTATATAGATCAGTCACTGGGATGTTGTAGTCAATGTATTATGATTGTTAATACAAGTTACAGTGAATATATGCATGTGTAATTTCATCTCAGGTATTCTTACGTACGGTTGTTGGAGCTACTTGATCTGTCTCCAATTTGTCTTTTATCTTTAACAGTAATCTTAACAGTTTAGTTATTCTTATACCATCACGTGAAACAGAATATATGTGAATTGCTTCAGTGAATTTTTGTCAAAATTCTGTAATTTTGATTTATTTCCAGTTCACAGCACATAACAGTACATAACAATGAATTCATCAGTGGATGTGACAAACTTCATTTTTCAAGGGAAAAGGTTACATTAATCTATAACCAGTCATGGATTCCATATTATATCACTTACCACAAAGTAAAATGTATACCTTATTATGATACTTACAACCAAAGTCAAATTGAAACAAATTACTTGTAAATTTATTTTTGGTTTAGCTCTTTTATGTTGCAGAGGAATTAAATAATACATCGTTTAATCATTTTATTTGTATATATTTGTCTTATCTGTCAGTTTCTGTATTTATTCAGCTTTTTATTGATTTGCATGCCTTGTGTTCATTCCTTCCTGCTGTTGTTGGTTTTCTAGTTGTTCCTGCATGTATTGTTGAAAGATTGATGAAGAGATAAGCGTCCACAAAATCAGTATTCTCAAAGTTGTTCACTTTAGGGGCATAAGATCTTTCATCTATTTGCTTGTTCATTGTGTTTTTGCATTGTAAAGTTGATTATAGGCCTGTAATTACTTTTGTTTGAGGTTTATTTTCTTGATTTGACTGCTTTGGTCCTGTTTGTACAGTTCATATTTTCATTTTTATTGCGGAAAGAAGCAGCTTGTAGTATAATCAGTATTTTTCCAGACTCAGTTTCAAGCAAAACGAATCGCTAACTAGTTTCACCTGTAATTTGAAATGATGCAAACTCTCAGCTTTATGGTGTATGAATATGTAATGTTCTGAATTACACATTTTACAAGACCAATAGGTGGGCAACATATTCATGCAGTTTATCAAGTTCTGTATGTGTTCTGCTTGACTCTCAGACTATAACGAGTGTAAAGTTATCTAAATGAGTTGACGAGTTTAAACATATTATTTCTCATTATACGTCTCATAGTTATCAGTGTTTTGTTTCCAGTGTACTTTTTTTCTTGTTCATTTTTTCAGTGTGTGTATCCATATTTGTCTAATTTATTATTCAAATTTCTCTCAGCTTTCAATATTATTGTTTAAAAACGATTATCAGTATTGCAATATTGCTGTGAATGTGACTGATTCAACATAGCCAAGTTACTTTCCTGGTAACTTCAAATTGAAAACAGTTTATCCCAAGATTTCTCGTGATAATTCTTTCCCAATGTGAATGTGCTTGTGCTAAACCAAGTTTTCTAATTGATCAGACATACTACTAATGTTTACAGATTTGTACACATTAATTGACCATATTATATCACGTGCAACAAAAGTCAAAGGGGTTACATATTTTTTTTTTCTTCCTTCTGCGTTCATCCGGAGTTTCTTTTTTTCAGACGTGACTGCGTTGTGCCTGTTTACAGTAGAGCTGTGTTCTTGCGCTGTTAGGCGACACATCTGACTTCTGCGGGCATTTGTTGACCGGGTTAACCTTCCCGGTTGTTTTTTTTCATTTGCTCACTTTGAACTTGAGTGTAATCCACACATGCTACTAGTAGTGAGTGCACTGGACAGATTTTTGTGTGAGGGTTAGTTTTCTCTATTACCAGTGTCCCTTGTCATCAGGCGAACCTCAACTTCTGAGGTACTTGTAATTTAT
This sequence comes from Cepaea hortensis, assembly GCA_963921405.1. Lineage (NCBI taxonomy): Eukaryota > Metazoa > Mollusca > Gastropoda > Stylommatophora > Helicidae > Cepaea > Cepaea hortensis. The sequence goes on from OY992886.1 coordinate 84,364,347, forward strand.
GTCCCCAAGTCAAGGATGGGAAGTCAACTTTAAAGTCTAAGCTCTTGGGCATGTGAAATGATCCCACTATGCCACAATCAACAGAGAAAGTTTACACATGTTAAACCTCTCAGCCACATTGATCCCCGGGATTGCATATTATATGGCTTGCAATAAAAGTCAGATGAATTCCATTTTATATCACTTGCAGCTAAAGTAAAATGGAAAAATAACTTGTAAATGTATTTTTAGTTTAATAGTTTTTCTGACACTTCTACTAAAGTCAGAAATATTTGTAAAAGTTTCCAGAATACTGCCACCTTCTAATGTGGCCATAGTGTTGGCTTTAAACAGAGATGCTATAAATAAAATAATCGCAATTTCTTTCCTGACGTATTGCAGTATGCACCTGGCGAGAGGCAGCGAAATATGCCAGGCAAGAAATTGTGCAATAATTTATTTATGGCGTCTTTTTAAAATTCACTAAGGGAATATAATGTTTTGAAAGTGATGGCTCTCAGTTTGGAAACCTCTGGGTTAAACAATGCTTGTGTTTCCTATTCTGTCGCAAGTTCAAGTGTTCTAGAATGAAGATTCAGTTTTAATTGCTTTATTTTATTAATTATTTTGCATTATTTGCTATTCTCTTATATGTGAAAATTTATGTACCTTGTTTGTATGCAAGTATTTAATATCCAAGTGATTAATTATTTCATTTTATGCTAAATCCATCAGCTTTAGTTTCACTCTATAAGAGCACAATTGTGTTTCCTTTTGGTGTTTTGTTTTTTTTCAATTTTCATTTTATATAAGTTTTTCAACAAAAGTACTGAAGATGACTGGTTATTAAGTCAAGTAAATCTGAGGACAATTTAATATTTTGGGCATGAATTTCTAGAAAAAATTATTATTTAGGGAAATGTAACGGGGAAGCGATAAAGAGGAAGACCACTGCATAGCTGAATTCAAGATGTGATAGATAATTTACACATGACAGCAACAGAGATTGTCCTGACACAACCAAAGTATACAGAACATGTCTGGACACAGGAATCACTTTGTGTGCTGAATTGTCTTGTGTGTCTTCCAAGAGCTGAAACATAATAACAGTTGCCAGGACTGCTTGTCACTACATTAAAGACTCTTTCACGTTTATTGTAGGACACTTTGTCAGTATCAAATTACAAGGCTTTTATGATTATTACAAGACTGTTTATCTCTGTCATATTACAGGACTCTTTGTCACTGTCACAATACAGGACTTATTTTTCTTACAGGACTCTCTCAGTTACATTACAGGGCTTGTTTCTTACAGACCTCATTGTTACTGTCACATTACAAAACTTGTGTGTTTGTTAAGGACTATTTGTTACTGTCACATCACAGAACTTTTATGTTCCTTACTAGACTCTGTCATTTATAACTTATGTTTGTTACTGAGCTCTTTGTTACTGTCACATTTCAGGACTTCTGAGCTTCTTACAGGGCTGTTTGTTACAGAACTCTTTTATATGTGCTACGAAACTCGTGGATTTCACATTTAAGGGTTCTTGTCATGGTTTAATTACAGAATTGACTGTCAGTTACATTACTAGATTGCATGTCACTGTTATATTATCCTTGACTCAAGTTTCAGCCGTTTTAAGCAAATTAAATAAAAGGTCAGTTGCATTTGTCCAGATGTGTACATTATTGCGCAGTTATTTAATATTAATTTCATAATGTGCAGGTAATATTTACAATATGTTCATATTTTATATAGTTTTATTATTTTGAAATTGTGTTCATTTATGGAAATTGAATGTCACTTTTAGTCAATTTGCATATGCTATCATTATAATATAGCTTTATTGAGTCTATGATATTTTAACTGCATTAACTGGTGACATGCAGAAAGTGGTGTGCAAATTGTACTCTGAGCTGTTAATGTTGGAAATAATTATAGATTTAATCGTGCTTGCAATTTTTAGTTGCAATTATGTATTCTTGACATTGTTGATTCATAATTCCAATACAAAACTTGAAAGTGATCTCCCCTGGTTTAGATAATACAGTCACTTAGAATTGTGAAATCAAAATGTTCAAGACCAGAAAGAAATCAGCAGGTTGAACAAGAGACAGTCTAATTGCAGCTTAAATTAGAGTTGTCTTGATCATACTTCATTAGCAGATCTATACCAATAATATGGTGTGGTTTGTAAATGATCACTTTGATTATACAAGAAAACCGCAATAAATGCTCCTCACATAAGGAGAATATCAGCACAGTGCATGAACTCCATACCACTGGCGAGTATTCAGATTTGCCTGTTCATCTGTTCTTTTCTATTTCCAACTATTGTGGGGTTTTTAACATGCACAATGTGCGCAATGGTCATTTTTTTTTTTTTCATCCTTATCTGAGAAAACTAGACACCTGATCCACAACCCCATTATGGGAGGGTATTTCTTATTTGATAAAAGTCTATACTGACAACACTATGAATTGTACCAGGTCTGCTCTGGTTAGAGGCATGTATTGTACCTCAAGCCACACAACCCATGTTATTATTTAGTGATATTTCCTGTAATGCAAACAGCATGAGCCTTACGTGATGTCACATCACATATTTGTGACCTGCATGTGAACCATTTCAAGTGATACACTGGATGGTCAGGGTTAACTAATAATTACTAACTATCTGTATCAAACCTTTTCTGCTCTATAGCAAAAATCTTGGAATGTGAACGATCACATTAGGAAGAGCTTGCGGACAACCCAATGTGGTTTCAATGACTACTGTTGCGAATATCTTGAACAGCTGGAGTATGCATGAAGATTGCCTGGAAGTGGCTAATGACTAGAACATTACACACAGCTATAAGAAAGAGACAGTGTTCTGTAGTCATGTATTGAGCAGAGAGGCATTGGAGAACATCGTGGTGACTGAAAATGTCATAAGAAGAGGCAGAGGCAAGCTGTGAACAATAATTTTCGAAGTTCTAAGATAATATCATTATTAGAATTGATCCAGAGTGCCATGGACCGTGATATGTGAAAAGACATGAACACCTAGGCCACTTTGCAAGGTGCATGATGATGATGCTATAAAGGTTTCTGAGGTTTCCCTTCACTGCCGCTACTTCTGCCTCTCCTGCTGTGAGTCTTCTGAATATTGCCTTTATTAGCCTGTGTCCACTTTCTGACTTTTTTTTATCAGCTTCTGTGTTTTTCATGGGCTTTGACATTTTAATAGTTCTGGTTTTGTTGTTGATTAAGTCTGCTTATTTGTTTTATTTCTTATATTTTTAAGGGTTTCAGGTTTGATCCTCGCTTTCTGTTTTCATTCCCTTCTTCTCAAAAACTTCTATACATGATTCTTTCTGAATTATTTTAACCTGCTACAATACTCAACTCTTCTACCGGCTTGCAGAGCCTGGTTCTTTTTAGGGACTGACCATAAATTGTTTCTTAGTTACTTGATTGATTCCTGAGATATCCTACATTGTATTGATTTCCATGTTTTTAAAATGTTCTTTATCACTTGAGTTTCAATTTAATTGTACTTATCAGCAGATGGTGATCTGAATCTATATCTGCACTTCTAAAAGTGTTTACATTATATTTTAATGATCTACATTTCTTGTTAATACAGGTCACCCATCAAAGTATTGATATTGTAATTTCTCTGATTACCTATACTACTTTGAAATTGCATGTACCAGTCCTCCTTAACTGATTCCACCTTATCATTTGTTGGTTCACAACACTGAATCACATTCACGTTTTATTTCTATTTTTTTTTTTTGGTTCTAAATGTTGCTGTTATTATTCTAAAACTCAATATAATAATGAAGAAGATTATAGCATTAATGTGAGATTCTCCTAAACTGACCTAAATGGGTAGAGGATTGGAGCACTAAAGTGAGATCCTCCTTGTTTAATCTAAAACAAAAAATTAGAAGATTGCAGCACTATGGTGAGATTCTCTTATTGTGACTTAAAAATTGGAAGATTAGATCACTAATGGCTAATTGTAATTGTTTTGAAGATGGACATTGATTTTAATCAAGTCAAAACTTCCAGTACTTTCTTTGTGTTCTTTGTCAGACTGTGATTCCAGTTTCAGATAAAAACTTCTGTTTTTGATTTTTAGATCCATGTTAGTCATCTGATTATTCTCCCTGCATATGGGAATGTCCCGAATGCTGTGATGTCGGTTCCTAAGTCAATCAATCAATCAATCTTCCTGCATATATCCACATCAAACCGTTCAGTCCGTAAGTTCTTTGTATCTCCCTCAGTGTGTAGCAGTCGGTGAGACCAGTTCTGTATCTGTTGAATATTCTTATTTGGCCTCTTGCATAGCACTCGTCTGGCTTCATTCCTTTTGACTTGATGCTTCTGAAGACTGGTCAAGGTTACAGATTCAGTCATTACTTCATTCGTTTAATAGCCATGCCTCTTTGAGGGCATTCACTATATCAGCCCGGTCCATTGCTTGTCCACTTCAACAGTCACCCAGCCCTCAAGTCTTATCTCCTCTTACATCTGCATGGCCTGGCACAAAAATGAAGCTGATTTTTGACAACTTTGAACTCCTCACAGACTCCACCTTCTGTCTTCAAGCTGTCTCACTGACTAAGTTTGTTGAGAGTTATATCTGCGGAGATCACATTCTTGTTATACATACACCACCACTATCTCTGACTGTTTACATATATACTTGCTCTATTTGTTTCTGTTTTAAGATAACTGTCTCAGGAAGTAAAGTCCCAGTCAGCCGAATTGCTCACAGTTTAGAATTAGCTTGCATAATGTTCATGAACTTTAGAAATGACTTCATTATCATTTAGTGCTTTTGCATGAACACAGTGGAAGGCTACAGAAATAACCCATATGTCATTGTTGAGTCATGTTTGAAAATAATTACTTATTACCTAAATTGTGTTTTTATGATGATGATATTCTTTGCTTTTATATTGCTGCTTGACAATAGTTTTTTTAGCTGAAAGCTTTGATAGAATTATTGTAAATATATGAGTCTGTTGATTGCAAACACAGAAACATCTTGTGGATAGCTGAGCTTTCAAACACTGCTTCATTTTATTATAGCATAATCTTATTTTGACTTCACTTAAAGTTTTGATATCACTTACATAGATATTAGTCAGTGACATATTTATGCTATTATATAAATCCCCTCCACCCCCTCCTTCCCTCCCAGGGCATTGGGTTGGAGTCAGTTAACAACGAAATGTCTAAAAACCTGGCTTCCAGGCTTGGAGAAGGGAAATGGTAGCAGGTCAGGAGAAAAGTCCCTGCACCAACCTCATTCTGGTAGATGCCAGCCTTATCTCTGGGCCTCGGCGATGGAATGCCAGTGCATTAGGCTTAACGAGTTACAACACAGAGTCTTCCAGGGGATTCACAATCAACCAACCTAAATGTTAATTTTGTTACCTTAACAGTACACATATACTTAATAGCTTCAGTCTAGACATAATTCAGAGATAAAATAACTATTTGTAGTGAGTATTGTGTTTCAGTGTTTAGTCATACTTTTGTAAAATATTTTTCTGTTTGTTACTCATTGTGAACTGGGAATGTGTAGTGTTTTACACTGTTTTCTATAAAAACTTGTCACTTTTGGAGAAACATATTTGCTTACAGAGTTTAATGTGAAATCCTGTATAGAAGTGTACCTAAAATATTTTCTGTGGCCTCTCTGCAAATTCATCAAGCAATTAATAAATTATTACACTGTAACTTGGTTTTGTACCTTTGTTGTTTGTGTGTGTGTTTGTTGGAGGGGGGTTGATATTTCAGATGCTAATTTAATCATCTATACTGATGAATCTGTACTAAGAAGTTCCTGGGGTTTCATAATGGAGGTTAATAGATTGTATTTAGTGCAGGAGAGTATGGCACATGATACCACAATATCTAGTCTGAGAAAAGTGGTTACTATGGTGTTCTGCTAGCTGCAGGACAAACACCACACACATGCGATTGTAACGGACTCACAGAGCATGCTGATAAAGATGAAGACAGGCATGCTTCATGCAGAGTGGCATGCTTCAACTCAACAACAAAAAACAGAGATAGGGAGCATCCATTGAATCTTTTCCCCAAAGATTTGCTGATGGTGTTGATTGGCTGGATCTGCACCATATGGTGGGGTATTGGTGCACGATAAGGAAGAAAAACATAATACATCTGATAACAAGTTACAGTGAATAATGCATAAACGAGCTTGTGACCTCGTTTCTGCATAAGGAAATAATAATTTAGTTAACTTGGAGTCATCGGTATCAGCTGTGAGCATTCCTGAAGCATGCTGGGCATGTTGATAATCCGCAGAAGCTGTTAAGCTGGCCTAAGGTGCACAGTGTATGTATGTATGAACTTTCTCATAGAAATTGCAGTTTTTATCTCACTACTTATTCTCATCATTGACACACTGTTCATGGTGCTCTTAACAATAGGGAGAGCTTAAGAAATGGGAGTGTTTTAACTTACCTTGGCACTATATGCAGCTTAGAATTATGACATGGGTCAGTTTTCAACAAAAGGAAGTTCATCATCACCATCATCATCTTCCACTTTTGCTGGAAAAGTTGACACTCCAGTGCCCTGATAAGTCGCTTAAAAGTCGACATAGTTTTTATCCTATATGGCTCAGTCTCTTTCCACAGCGCAGAAAGCATCGCACAGAGCATGAACTTCGTGCTCCAGCAACGGCGCTCAGGAGTCTCCCCCCAAAAAATGCACTCGTGAACCAAGGACACGGCCCGGAATCTAACCCACAACCTTCTGAGCCGAGTCAATGGCTTGACCACTTCGCCAATGAGTGGTATTGGACAGTGTCATTCCATGTGATTTTACAATGCCTTTGATATCATCAATCCATTTTCTCCGGGAAGGTTAACCCGGTCAACAAATGCCCGCAGAAGTCGGATGTGTCGGCCTAACGGTGCAAGAACGCAGCTCTGCTGTAAACAGGCACAACGCAATCACGTCCGAAAAAAAACTCCGGATGAACGAAGAAGAAGAAGAATCCATTTTCTTCTCTTGGTCGTCTTGCTATCATATATGATCTTTGATGTAGCGCCAGTGTTTTTATGATAGTTGATAGTGTTGCATTCTAACAAGATGGCCGAACCATTTGATCTTGTGCTGTTCAGTATATGTGGCACAAGGTATTTATCACACTGTCTGTCTGATAACATCATTTTTTATTTGGTCTTGGATAGTTAAGTTGGCAGCTCTCCTCAAGCATCTCATAGACTGTACTGCAGAGCACTCCTTTCCTTCTCCAATCCAAGAAACCAATAGGGTCTTTAAAAAAAAAGTCGCTTAAAAGTCGACAGGGTCGACTTCATTGCACCGGGTTTTATCCCATATGGCTCGGTCTCTTTCCGTAGCACGGAAAGCGTCGCACAAAGCACAAACTCCGTAGCTTTTAGCGACGACCCACAGGAGTCTCCGAAACATTTAACTCGTAAACCGAAGGGCGTGGCCCGGAATCGAACCAACAACCTTTGGAACACGAGTCAAACGGCCTGACCACTTCGCCACAGAGACTCCCGGGTATAGGGTATATATAACCAATAGGGTGTGCAAGGCCAGTACTGGAATTGCAAATCTGTGTAGCAGCATATTAGGATGTATCCAGGTCATGACTCAACACAGCACATTTGGACTGGCACAGGATGGTAAATCAACAGGATTTAGGTATATCACTGTCAATAGACTACAGCCAAGTACCTTGAAGAATAAGTTGAAGGGATAAAGAGGCAGAACCAGAGAGGTGTGATGAAGCTGGTGTAAAAACTGTCTAATCATGGACTAAAACATAACTAATTGTGTAGGTGTTAGTATTCTGTTTTGTAGTAGATTGGGAGACAAGTACCTTCTAGTGTATGTTTGATTTGGTGTATAGAAGAAACGTAATTATATTTGAGTTAACTGATTGCCCGCTGGAGACCGTCTGATAGACCCCGTAACCCTTGTGCGACACCCGTGAACCACACTTTAGGCTTTTTATATATGGTGGTTTAAACTGAACCATTTCTCCATTCCAGTCCACCATTTCAGTGTCCCATTAAGTTAAACTTCAGAACGAAAGAATTACCTGGCTTCCGTGTGCAAAAATCCCGCATGACAAAGCAGAATACACATGAAAACATGTTTCGAAATGGATTTTTGTGATTCGAATTTTTGTGACATTACTTTCTGGTGAAGGACCTCATATATTTTAATAAAATTACAGTTTTAAACAGTTTTATATTATAGTTATTGTGATGTAAACGACTTTGTGATAGATTCGAAAACAAACCTGTGCAGTAGTGAGATAGTTATGTAGAAGACGGTAAGAATATAGAGAAAAAAAATCTAACAGTCTAAAAGAACAACAACAATCAACCAACAATCTTAGAAAATGATGGTTTTTCCATTTTGTGTGAAAATGATGTACTTCATAATGTTATGATTTCATTGTGTTTTATTCGTTTTATGGAGCAGTTCTTGTGATATTCTAGAACCCAACTGGTGTTTGTAATAAAATTCACTAAATTTAACTGGATTAGCAGATTCGGATATGAAATAACGCCTTGGTAAGTGAATTTTTTTCATAATTTTTAACACTTTAATTTCAATTGTTATTACTAAAACTCTCATTATTGTCATAATATTTGTAACCTATCAATTTATTATTAACACTGTCATGTTCCTTGTGCAATCCTCTTTAATTTTATATGTAATACAATAGATCTGCTACAATTGTAACCATTTTAAAAGCAAGATTGTGGTATACCCCTAGTTCAAATTTTCTGCCTTGAATCTCTGTTTGGGTATGGCCATGTTTTTGTTTGGCAGGCAATCAGTTTAAGAGCCATTTGCAAAGTGGCTGTTCTGTGCATAAAGAGGCATTTTGTAGAAATACAAATCCAAGACAAAGCCCGCGGTTGCTCTGTTGGTAACTGCCAAAGACAACAGAAACAAGAGCATTCCACATCTAAGAATCATCTCATCATTATGTGCTCTGCCAGCTGGCATAAGCGTTCAAGTCTCTTCACTGATCTCGGTCCTTGGTGTTATGGATCAACTCGGCTGATGATACTCTCCCATGCCACCATCCATCTCAGTCCATTCAGAATCACTTCAGCTTGGTCTGCCTCTGCCTTTTCCCCCACTGATCTTTCCAGTTGTCATGATGTTCTCCAATGCTTCTCTTCTCATTACATGACCAAAGAATAGTGTTTGTCTCTTTCTTATTTTTATGTATAATATTTTAATTTCGTTAGCCTCTTCCAAGCAGTCATTGTTATTTAGTCTGACAGTCAAGGTATTCCATGATTCACTAACAGGCAACAAGGCACGTTCTATATAAAGTTTCAGCACTATTTTTCTTACATTCAATGATAGTAACTTGGTGCATAAGATACTTTTTATTTTCTTAAATCCAGCTTTTGCTTGACCTAATCTGCTCTTATAATCTCTGTCATCCATCTTCCATCTGATGTTATAATTGTCCATCGGTATTTATATTGATTGATTGATTGATTGATTTAGGAACCGACATCACAGCATTCGGGACATTCCCATAAGCGCTCCTTCCCCATCCCCAGCAGCCAGCGAAGAGTTCCAACACTAATAGTTCCAGTAGCAATCTGATTATATGTCCGTCTCGCCTTTCCTCTGAGCGTCGAGCGTCGGCCAGATCCCCTCGTCACACCTCGCTGTCTCATTCTTACCAGACTATGGTGATCCATCTGCTCCTCCGAGGTGTACACGTGCTCCCACAAGGCCGCAACCACGTCTGCCTTGTCATGCATCAATACTCCACCAAATTTTGCCGAGCCAGCCAATCTGTCCGCCTGTTCATTCCCCAGCACACCGGCATGCCCAGGAGAAAAGATCCAGGTGATGCTTGCTACCCGTGACCTCCGAAGCGAAGCAAGCCACTCTGCACGAAGCTTGCCTGTTCTCACCCTTCTCAGCATGCTTTCTGAGTCAGTTACAATCACAATGTGTGTATGTATCGTGTTTTCTGTCCAGCGGAAAGCTGCACTGACCGCCTCCACCTCCATTCTTAAGCTATATGTAGTGTCATCATACGCCAGGCTCTCCTGCACCAAACGCCGACCATTAGTTTTTGCCAAGAACCCCCAGGCACTTCTCCTACCTCTACCTCTCAACACTGACCCATCCGTGTAGATAATCACATCACCCGGGCGAGAATTTTCCTGAATTAGTTGCTGAATTTCCACTTCCGTGGCCCCTGCTGGCCACTCCCTGCACTCCCGGCTCAATGTTATTACAACTCTGCACAAGTCTGACTGCACGGCTGGCACTCTGACCCACTCCTCTCCTCTCCTGATGTTCTCCAAGGGGCACACCTGTCTGATCGTATCCTCCGCCTGAGCCATCCATGATTTCCCTCTTATCAGTCTCTGACCCTTAACTACGTCCAGCGCCTCATGCAACGGGTGATCTGTGTCTGCAGCTACTCTGAGGTATGCCTTTGCTTGCATCACATTGTACCTACCAGCAACAGTAGGCAGACCAAGGATGTAACGCATACACACTACTGGAGTGTCTCTGGTGCATCCCAGAATGACCCGCATCGCTTCATTCTGTATGCGCTCTAATTTCACCAGCCGACTCTTTGAGACAGTGAGCAGTCCTAGTCCATAATCAATCACTGAGAGGATCAAGTGCTGGTATAGTGTGAAGAGCATTCTCTGCTCTGTGTCCATTGCAGCCATAGTTTTAAGTGCATTGAGTCCCTTTTGAGATCTTGTCACAACCGTCTCCACATGGTCCTTGAAGGACAGACTCCTGTCAAATGTGATTCCCAGATACTTCAGTTTGTTCTCTCTGCCGACATTTTTACCATCTATCGCGAGGCTTGGGACATCATCTCTCACAATCCTGTTGTCCAGAGAGCACCACAACACAGCCGCCTTTTCCGGGTTGATGACAGCACTCATTTCTGAGCACCAGTCAATCACTTTGTCTACTGTCACCTGTAGCTCCTGGGCTGTTTGATCCCTATTTCTCCCCTGCCTGTATGCAAGAATATCATCTGCAAATGTTAGAATCCTTCCAACCCCTGGTGCTTCTAGGTATGCAATCTTGCTCGTATACACATTAAAGAGCACCGGTGAGATTGCAGATCCCTGTGGCAGTCCCGGGGTTAAAATATGTGGCTCTGAGGTCCATGCGCCCAGACGGAGAGCAACCTGACGAGAATGCAGGACGGCTGCTATCCAGTTCACCAACCAGGGATTGACCCCGTTCTCCATAAGTGCTGTCATCAAAATATCATAGCGAACTCTATTGTACGCATCTTCAAGATCAAGCGCTGCCGCCATCGTTTCCTGTCTACTCTGGAACCCCTCATAAACGTCAAAGGCAAAGGTGGCTGCATTTGACCAGGTATCTTTTCCTGGCCTGTAGCTCCCCAGGCCTCTTGGAAGAAGCTTCCCCCTTTCCAAAAACTCCTGCAGCTTGACAGCGACTATCTTCTCTAAAACCTTCCCAAATGTATTTTGAAGGGTGATGATCCTAAAGCCGCCAAGCTTTGAATGATCCTTGTATGGTTTTGGGAGAGGGATGAGATAGCTATGCAGCCAATCCTGCGATACTGAAGCTGTCCTAATGCTCTGATTAAAGCAGCCGGCCATCTCCTTCAGGTCTACATCGCTCAAAACCTTCATGTGGCCATACCTGACACCATCAGGCCCTGGTGCCGTGTTATTTTGCATTTTGCAAAATATGTTTAACATCTTCAAACAGTATGATGTCTTCGTAAGGCATATTCTCTATTGTGCCAGATAATTCCACTCTAACTGCATCCCTGGTATCCGCATCACTATGATTGGTCTGCTCTAAAAATCTCTGGAGAAACGCCTCCCCTTTCTCCTTGTCTGTTGTCACGCGTACCCCATCCTCTTTATAAATTGTTCCCACTGTCATAGGCCGATCTTTTCTTTGCATTTGTCTGTACAGTTTCCAGAATTTATGCAGTGTTTTATCACCTCCAATCTCCTTCATAAAACATTCCCATTTTACTTTCTTGGCCTCTGCAGCACATCGCTTGAAAGCCTCCACATTGTCTTTCTTGTCATTTTCCGCTATGTCCACTTCCTCTCGTGAGCTTAGGGGTGTCTGTCGCAATTTCCTTAGCTGCTTCACTGCAGCTCTCTTTGCTTTCCACGCATTGTCTACTTCTGGGGTCCACCATGGGGGCTGCAAAAAAGTCCAGGTATTTATATTTACCACCTTAGTGAAGCATTTTCCCATCAATTGTTATCTCATATTTTGGTGTCATCTTTTTCATTCATATATCCACTTTTTCTGTTTTCTTGATATTTTTTGTTGCATTCTCTGTCCAAAAGTTGCAGATATTTTGCATTTTCTGCCATCAGTACTGTGTCATCTGCATAGCGTAGATTGTTTATGTATGACCTCCAATTCGTATTTCTGTCGCCACGTTGATCTTTCTCATTATTCCTTCGGTATAGAGATAGAAAAGAACCGGAGTAAAAACACATCCTTGTTTTACTCCTTGTTTTATCTGTTCATAATTGGTCTCTGTATTTCTCATTTTAATTTCCTGTTACTTGTTTCCAGTAAATATTCTTTGTTGTTCTGAAATATTTCCCACCAGCCTTGACATCTTGGCATTAACTTATCATTTAGTGATATGTTACCAGGTCACATGCCTTTGAACAATATATAAATATGAATTTCTGTGTCTCAGTAATCCTTGTAGCCTAAGTTAGTCTCAATGCGGCTCTTGGGCCGCTGAAGTGGTAAGATAAGCGATAAGCACGTGTCACACACGGCGAGATCTTGAAGCACATATACGTGGTGCGGCCTATCTGCGGCAAATGTTTCCCTGACTAACGCCACACGGATTGCAGATGGTATCGAAAAATGAGGGATTGGGTTACTGCTCCTGAGCTGATACAAGAATCTAAATAAACACAAGATTGACTGAGCAACACATACAGATGCAGGTGAACGTTTCGACCAATATTTTTATTAACTAACTAAAAAAAACATAAAAGATGTTAAGTTTCAGTACCGATCGTACATTCCCCCAACCCCCTTGTACAGAGTTTTGGTGTTCTCAAATAGTTATCCACACATAATGGTTGTTCTACATTCACTCTATGGTGTTCAAGGTTTAGACTAGCAGATGTGCAGTTTCATCTTCACCTATGCCGGTCCTCGTGGTTCCAAGTTAAGTAATACCTTGATTGATTGGGAATTGACAACTATGTTTACAATCCTCTCCTGTAGGCCTACCTAGTTATTTTCTCTCCACCTTCTTCTATTCAAGAAAAAGGGTCTCATACATTACTGGGTTTTAAAATAATTTCCCACTGTAATGAGTAGTTTCTTATAAACAATATATGTACATCATGGAATCAATTCTTGTATAGCATTCAGGTGTTCTTCCAGGCGATTTTTAACGAACTAATCAATCATGTATAGTTAGCCCTGAAACCCACAGGTCAAACCAAATACTGGAAGGCCTCACAATACGTCGCTTCGGTTTACGTCGTTTTGCTATAACGTCGTTGTCACAATGTGACATAACTTCACTTTACGTCGCTACGTTCTGCCATAACGTTGTCACCTGTGTATACGCCTGTATAGTGTTTCGCTATACGTCGTTTCACTTAAAGTCGTGCTTTCCAGGCTTATGTTTCAGAGAGAGAGAGAGAGAGAGAGAGAGAGAGAGAGAGAGAGAGAGAGAGAGAGAGAGAGAGAGAGAGAGAGAGAGAGAGAGAGAGAGGAGAAGAAGAAGAAGAAGAAGAAGAAGAAGAAGAAGAAGAAGAAGAAGAAGAAGAAGAAGAAGAAGAAGAAGAAGAAGAAGAAGAAGAAGAAGACCCAACCAAGCAGGCTCTTCTTGGTTTAATTAAAATATTAAATTGCAATTACTGGGGAAGCATTGAGGTAATGGAAATAACATGATAAATAATTTAACAGTCTGCCTTTATTGATCGGCAGTTGGCTGTGGAGCGACGTTCACTTATTTCAGCAAACATTTGGAATAGGAAGGTTCAAATCCTTTAACAATCTTTATTATAAAATTCATATTTTCATTACAATGTGTCCTCTGCTTCTTTCCATGATATATGTGAGTGTCGATCAATGCATACGCATTTATTTCTTACGCTAAATTAAATTGTTACAGCAAGGGGTTTCAGTCGAAATATATGCTTTCTTGGAAACTAACAAAAGTAAATGGACTTGCCTTGTTTTTTGAAAATATTTGCTCGGAAAGAAGCCCTTATCTCTGGTCGATTTTTAGGACTGTAAATTCTTGCGGTTACAGTGTTAACTAAGATAACAACTGGGTTATGGTTCTGCGTTCATCCGGAGTGGGTTTTTTTTCCCAGACGTAATTGAGGTGTGTCTGTTAGGCAACCTTGGGCGAAAATCCTTAGGCCAACACATCCGACTTTAGCGTGCGTTTTTTTAAAAACCAGGTTAGCGTTCCTGGGGTTTTTTATGCCGTCTACATCCCAGCTGGTCAAGTTAGAACGGTCGAATACTTCATGGTCAGTCCTCAAGGGAAGGCAGGGGCAGTCCATAGACATTATCCGTCATCCAAGGAGGCTTCCATATTTGCAGGGCCGACACAAAATGCTCTGGTACTGGGCTCACCCAAGGAATAGCCACGTCGTGCTCGTGGCTGCTTTAATTCCTCACTTCAATGTATTGGGCATTTTGTTCACTACGAGCCGCTCCCCGCACAAACCAGGACAGTCGGTCTTCAGACGGTGTCCACTCAGTGACCTTTCGGTTCGGACATGTGGTGGTCGCTATGTCCGGAGGACAAATTAGTCACAGCTGTTCCGGACACGAGGGACATTCGGAAGACTAGATAGTCAGAACTGTTCTGAAGGGCATTCGGAAAACTAAATAGTCAGAGCTGTTCCGGGCACGAGGGTCATTTCACTCGGACGTTTTTGCGTTGTGCCTGTTTTATTTGAGCCCTTAGGCCGACACTTCCGACTTGCGGGCGTTTGATAAACGGGTTTGCCTTCCCGTGGTTTCGAGGGACATTCGACTCTTACTGCTGTGATGTCGTCAACATCTCAGCCGGTCAAGTTAGAATGGCCAAGCACGTAACGGTCAACCCTCAAAGAAAGGCAGGGGCAGACCATGGGCATTCTCCGCCATCCAAGGAGATCCATATTTGCAAAAGCCGGTACATAGCGCTCAGGGACTGGGCTCACCCAAGGAATCGCCACATCCTGCTCTTGGCTGCTTTAATTCCTCACTTCCATGTATTGGGTGTTTCGTTCGTCACTGGCCCCTTCTCACGCAAAACCAGGAACGGTCAGCCAGCCTGCAGACGACATCCACTCAGCAAGCTTCCGCTTCGGATTCCCACGTAATGGATTTGCTAGTCAAACGTCCCATTTCGTGTTAATGATACGTTTTTCCACCTTTGACTACGTTCACTCGGTGAGCTCTAGAACAGACTTGCATCGTAACCACTGCGTGCGATTTGGTCGCTTTTTCACATCTAGCAACGCTCACGAGGTAGGCTACATGTACTGCCGGCTCAGCACCTTACCTCCATGCAGCAGAGAGCGAGTAACGGCCAGGCCCTCTCATCCGGGGATCCCTTATATCCCTCGGCTGAGAGCCGTAGAACACGTATCTGAACCAAGCATGTAGCAGGCTCAGCATCTCACCACCCCCCCCCCCCCCCCTTTGCAGTAGGTGAGTATCGGCCCGGCTCTCATATCGGGGAGATATTGACTTAGAGGCGCTTAGCCATATCCCTCCGCGGAGAGCTTTAAAGTATGTGTCTGGACCAAGAAATTAATGGCATCGTGCGCCTCATTCGAACTTTGACTGCCTGTCCTCAGTCTACCTGCAAGGCGGCAGGTTGTCTCTCTTGGTCTGGTCCCTATCCCAAGACCTCCCCGACATGTAGTTGTGCTTCCGTCAGCATAGTTCTTGGGGTCATTGGGACACGCAAGCCCCTCTACCACGGCAAGATGGAGACACGCCAGAGGGGACGTAATAGTGTTAAAGTTGGTTGCATATCCTTTACGGACGAAGCAGTCGACTCCAGCATTTTTTAGCTGTTCGCGATCCATGACCAAGTTTACGTTCAGTAGTTTGCCATTGATTTCTGAACGATCAGCACCCATACCATTTCATAAAAAAAACCAACGCAGCTGTGTTCCGAACGCGGTATGCGGGGTTACGAACTGCGTCCGCAGCTTCTTCTCCACGGATAATGGCGAGATACTTCCCTGTCGGCCATGGGTTTGATCCGTTTCGCGGTTGAATCTGTTTTTCTTCTATTGATCTGGGTTCCTAGATGGCCCGCCCTCATAAATGGTACGAGGAAATGTCTCGGGAAGTGAGAGCGGTGTTCGTGATATAACCACATCACCCCTGGAGCGGCCATTGGTCTACAGAAATGGGGGTTTAGCACCATAAGCCCAATGAACATTAACTGTGGATTATGAATAAAAAATTGGTGGAACTGCGGTAAAGCTGTGGAAATGTAAACAATATAAAAATAACACAAAGTAATACACCTTTACAGAACAGAATTACGAAACATACAGAGATTAAGAGCAGAATAGAGCAGGCAAAAGCCGCAGTTCAGAAAATGAGGAGTATCTTATGCAATAAGTCACTGTTAATGAATATAAGAGAGTACTGAAATGCTATATAGCACCAGTTTTGCCGTATGGCAGTGAATATTGAAATGTAAATGAACAAATTAGGAGGAACTTAGAAGCAACAAAAATGTGGTTTTTGAGACGAATGTTGCGAATTCCTTGGACTACCAGAGTAACTAAACTAACAACGATTGCCTGAATGAGGCAAATGAAACTGGAACACTATATATATACAACAATAAGAAAGATACAAACAGCTTTCTTTGGTCATGTGATGAGAAGAGAGACATTGGAGATCATCGTGACAACTGGGAAGATCCTGGGGCAGAGAGGCAGAGGCAGACCAAGAGAAATGATGCTGGATGGATTGTGAGACAGTGGCTTGAAGGAATATCAACAACAAAGTTGATCCAGAACATCAAAAACCGAGATCCATGGAGAAACATGAAGCCTACGCCAGTCGGCAGGGCACTTGATGATGATGATGATGATGACGATGATGATGATGACGTTGATGATGGTGATTTTGTGAAGAGACTTAATCGCCTACACATTTCGAAAATTTATTTGAAGGGGATTGTTTTCCATAGGAGGCAATTGGTACAAGAGTCCTTTGGTGACTTTTAAAAGTAAAACTAGGCTACAGATTACACCTGTTCCCAGAAATGCGGATAGCAGCAGAAAAATGTCGTGTCCGACATCCGGCTGTGGTTTTGAAATGTTCCATATAATCTCATATATACATTTGTCATCTGCTTGATGTCAGGGATTATCAGGGGAATTAAAGTTATTAATAATACATAAGTAAAAACTTGGTGCTTCACTTTCTGCGAGGTAGCTTTTTTGAATAAGAATTAATAATAATAATTAATATTATTATTAATATTATTGTTAATATCCAGGAAGAGAAACCGGCTCATTTCTAGTCTAGGGCGCTGGATTTAAGTAAGTAAGACTGAGTGTATTATACTATTAGTATTAATTATTATAAAGAAGTTAAAGTAAGTAACTAAACTTTGAAAAGTTGTAGTTGTAACTTGTAGTACGAGTTAGTTTGCAAACTTGTTTTGTAAATAATATAATAGTTAATACTTAAACTTGTTATACACGAGCACTGCTGTTGTTGATGTCTTGGCAAGTTTACGTTCAGTAGTTTTAAAGATGTTTTTACATTTACAACTTTTAGTTTTAGTAAATTATCTAATATCTCTTTGTGTCCTAGGAACTTTATTTACTGCATTTGATTTAGAGAATTAGACTTAGTTATTAAAGTTATTTTAACTTATTGCCAGCAGAAGTTTATGTTATTGCTTGAAACTTTAACGTCAGTTACCTAATAATAATAATATTAATTATTAATATTTGTTTACTGAAGTGAAGTTAACTCATTCTGTGTTGTTTTTTCATTTCTTTTTATTTAAAAAAAAAAAAAAGCACTGAATTGTATACTTTTGATAGTAAAAGTAGTTCCACAGCAGTTAGTTACTGCTTTGGAATGTGAAGTGTTAGGTAGTCACATATTCTGGGCCATGACTTAAGAGGTTGGGTGGCCAGTGCTCTTCATCAAATCCTTTCCTTCCCAGGCAGTTACCAGAATATTCTCAAAATTTTCTGTTTGTTCATTTTTATGAGGCTGGGTCGACCTCAGAGCAATATTGGTCAGGAAAATGAATCTGCTGGGGATTGACTGGCAAGCGTGCTACCAGTTACGCCACCATGGCTCTTGTTGTTATTAGTTAGTTGCATGTTGCTTACAGGACAATTCAATCAACCCCAGCATTTATTGGCAGTCTGTGATTTACTACGCAATGTTAGTTCAGTAGTTTGCCATTGCTTTCTGAACAGCAAATGCCTCATACCATCTAAATCAATGCAAAACAGTCTGCTTCCTAGCATAATTAGCGTTTTCTGATTCAAACACTTTTTACTGTACAAAAGCATCTACTAGGGACAGAAAGGGGTTAAATAAAAACAATATGTGTCAGAACGAATTAAAACATTCATTGTCTTGGCTATATTTTCTAAAGGGTTAAAAAGCAACAGGACTTACTTCACAGTTATCCCATACAGATCGCTTTCTTTTCCCAAGAGGGGATAAAAGTGTGTCACAGTGTCTTATCTGACATTTATGATCTTTGATACTATTGTGTAGAATATTTATTTCCTTTCTATTTTTATTCTCCTGTGGTTGGGGGTCTCAGTGTGAAAAAGTGGTCAAGTTCCAAAGGCCGTGGGTTTGTTTCTGTACTCCATCATTTAGCTCATGAGTACAGTTTTTGTACTCCATCATTCAGCTCATGAGTGCAGTTTTTGTACTCCATCATTCAGCTCATGATGCAGTTTTTGTACTCCATCATTCAGCTCATGATGCAGTTTTTGTACTCCATCATTCAGCTCACGAGTGCAGTTTTTGTACTCCATCATTCAGCTCATGAGTGCAGTTTTTGTACTCCATTATTCAGCTCACAAGTGCTGTTTTTCGTACTCCATCATTCAGCTCATGATGCAGTTTTTGTACTCCATAATTCAGCTCATGGGTGCAGATTTTGTACTCCATCATTCAGCTCACAAGTGCTGTTTTTGTACTCCATCATTCAGCTCATGGTGCAGTTTTTGTACTCCATCATTCAGCTCATGATGCAGTTTTTGTACTCCGTCATTCAGCTCATGATGCAGTTTTTGTACTCCATGATTCAGCTGATGATGCAGTTTTTGTACTCCATCATCCAGCTCACAAGTGTAGTTTTTGTACTCCATCATTTAGCTCATGATGCTGTTTTTGTACTCCATGATTCAGCTCACGAGTGCAGTTTTTGTACTCCATCATTCAGCTCACAAGTGCAGTTTTTGTACTCCATCATTTAGCTCACGAGTGCAGTTTTTGTACTCCATCATTCAGCTCACAAGTGCAGCTTTTTCGGAGATCCTTTGAGGTCATTGCTGGAGTTAGGAGTTTATAGTTTGTGTGGCGTTTTTGGCAGACTGTTCTGTGGAAAGAAAGCTAGCCACGTGCGATAAAACCTGGTGCAGTGAAGTTGAACCTTTTGCCTGTTAAGTCTATTTGAATCCCTAGATGAGTTATGATGCTCGGCCATAGCATTTTGAAGAACTAAAATTTTCACTTTAAAATTATCTTCACAGAATGGCTGCAAGAGAGGCAAAACTTCTGAAGCATATGCAAGATGAAGTCTGGATGATTATGCATATGGTCGCTGAACTCGGAGCACATCCAGAGGCTCAGAAATGTAATTTAAGATTTCTGTACTTTTGGTTAGCATTATTTGTGTGTACACTGTTATGCTATTGGTTAGTTGTTATAAGCAACTGTGTTATAAGCACCAATATATGAATAGGAAACATCACCCACCGTGTGCCGATTAGTCTGCACAAATATAGGTTTGGCACCATATACCCAGCGCGCAGTAAAGTGTGTAAAAGGGTCCTTTGCTTTTACTTATATGAAAATGTCACAGAAGAAAAGCAATGTCAGTGACCTATAAGGGATGTCAGATGGTTGGTTGGTTGCTAGACCTCTGGAGTACTGTGAGTTTTAGTGCATTCAATTTGAGATTGTCTGGGCCCTTAAAAGGCATGCATCTTTCAAAGGATGAAAGGTGTAGGCTTTTCTTTCGATCCAGTACCAACTTATCATCTCCTCTGGGACTATGTTACAGAGCTCTCCTTCCCTTCTCCACACTGAGTGAGGAAACTGATATGTCACATAAGATGAGGGAGGAAAGTGGTATGTCACATAAGATGAGGGAGGAGAGTGGTATGTCACATAAGATGAGGGAGGAAAGTGGTATGTCACATAAGATGAGGGAGGAGAGTGGTATGTCACATAAGATGAGTGAGAGGAGTGATATGTCACATAAGATGAGGGAGGAGAGTGGTATGTCACATAAGATGAGTGAGAGGAGTGATGTGTCACATAAGATGAGTGAGGAGAGTGGTGTGTCACATAAGATGAGTGAGGAGAGTGATGTGTCACATAAGATGAGTGAGGAGAGTGATGTGTCACATAAGATGAGTGAGGAGAGTGATATGTCATATAAGATGAGTGAGGAGAGTGGTATGTCACATAAGATGAGTGAGGAGAGTGAAATGTGAGAAGAGCTATGAATAGTTCTTTGTATAATTGATCAGACAACAAGTGATTGACCCAATCTCTACCAAGAAAATCACCACACAGTGGCCAGTCATTCTCTGTCTGACCAAAACAGTTTCAGTTTTTTAAAAAGAATATGATGTAAAAAGGAAAAGTAGGTGGTCTAGAGTGAAACGACATTGACCTCACACATCATGTGACCCAGGTTCTGACCTCAGGTAAGGTGAAGGTTTTACATCTATTGGGGGAGGCCAGCGCTGCCGAAAGGATAAGAGTGCTAGCTCTTAAACTTCTGGTGTGCTGATGGCGGGGTAGCGTGTTCACTCCCTACACCGTTTAGTTGAACTAAAAGTTAACTTCCCATCCTTGATTTTGAGACTTACACTACAGGTTCCTCAGAAGTCGGTGTGGATTCACCTGATGGCGGGGGACATTGATAATAGGGAAAGACTAATCCACATGCAAATATCAGTCTAGTGCACTAGACTAGTAGCGGTAGTTGCACATGTATGGACTATGCTTGAGTTCACAGTGAGCAAACAAGAAAAAAAGAATATCTATTGGAAGTAAAATAACAAATCCTAAACATGAATGCTTATTTTGGCAAGTGGCCTTTATTTTCTAAGTCCTTATCAAAGCCTGCCCATCATACACCATCATTTGTACTAAGTGATATTTTTATTTTAAACTTAAAAGAATGAGGTAAGCAATGAGTTTGGTGAGTTGACTGGTAAATATGTGTCCACAAAATAAGCATTGATCCTGGCCATTCAGTGTTTGGTGAGTTGCTTAGTTTATAAAGAGTGATTTCCAGTGAACAAGTTGGCGGCTTTAGTAGCTAATTTTCTTTCACATAAAAATGTATTGATATTTACAACAGTTTATAGCATGATTATGACACCATCTTGCCGGCTGCATTATTGGAGACTCTTTTGAAGCTGAAGGCTAGGTAAAGCAGACCTAAATAAATGCTTGCTGATTTTAGATTCCAGGGTCATTACATGCATGAAGCTTAGTGCAATCAAACATGTCATCAAACAGAAGGAAAACGTATCAAGGTTGAGTTGGTTCCAAATGTAAATGATAATTAGTCATTTGCATATGTGGTTAAAATCTAGGTTGGTAGCCTTCCTCAAAATAAGCACAGGAGTACGGCTAGTATGACATTTTGTCACCTCTATTTTAATAATTATAACACAAACTATTGACAAATTCTTGCCTGGCATATGTTGCGGTATCTCGTCATATGCCTATTTGGAAATATTCTTGTCAATATGCACTTACTTGACAATATACCATGACATTTGTCAGGCAATAAATTGTGCAATATATTGTTTATGTCCTCATTATTTAATTCACAACAGAAAACATTGTTTTTAACTGTTATTATTCTTACTGACTATAGACTGGAGTATGAAGACAACATTAACTACTACCAGAAATGGAATTAAATGGATTTTGTCGGTGCAGCTTGATCATGTTGACTTTGCTGATGAAATTGCCATCCTGCCCCACACATGAAATCAGTTGTAAGATAAATTAAACACACTTGATGTGAGCGCAGAACAATTAGGTAAAAAAAAATCCACTGGGAATAGATTAGGATTTTGAGAATAAATAAAGCTAATGATAATTTGATTTCCTTCGGTGAAACCTTGCTTTAAATGGTGCAGTCATACACATTAAGTAACAGTGTAGACAAAGGTAGGGGAAAATGTAGAGGTACTTAAATAAGAAAAGGCAGAGGAGCTATCATAGCGCTAGGAAAATTGTGGAGGTCACATGGCTAAATGGATAAAAACACGAGTTCTTAAACATCTGGTGTGCTGATGCCGAGGTAAGGGATTCAACCCCTAGATAGGACAGTTGGACTAAAATGTTGACTTCTTTTCCTTGACTTGGGGACGTAAATTACAAGCACCTCTGAAGTCAGAGTGGGTTCTCCTGATGACCAGGAACACTGGTAATAGGGAAAGCTAATCCACATGCAAAAATCAGCCCAGTGCTACTAAAAGTAGTGTGTATGGACTACGCTTAAGTTCAAAGCGAGCGAGCGCCCAAAAAATTTTTTTAATCAGGCACCAAACTTAGAATATTTAACTCTATCATGAAATCAATATTATTTATGGATTAGTAACTGTACACTTTCCTCCTGGTCTGGTGATCATGTCTTCAAAATCCCCACCATGGCGGGGTTTTAAACAAAATGACACATATTATGTGTGTGTCGCGGGTGCATGCATGCACACATGTGCAAATACATACACACATCTCTCTCTCTCTCTGGTAGAGGATGCACACATGTACACGTAATAATATACAGTAGTACCTACTTTTATATTTTATTGTCTTTTGATAGTTTCAGACAAACAGTATTACTTTGAATGTGAAGGAGACGTGGACTTAGAAGAACTAGATGATGCCATTGAGGCGGACAGTCCAACAGACCGTCATGATAAGGAACATCATCTTATTGGTGTGGCAGAAACTTTGGGATCTGCAGCAGATTTATATTATAGAGAGCAAGCAATTAAAGGTATGTAACTGTCCACAGTCAGTGAAAACACAGAAACATTCTTTTGTGTGTGGTACTTTTGATCTTTATTTAATATTGATTTATTTGTTTGTTTCGGGTTTTGAGGTTTAAAGATTGAGCACAGCCCACTACAGGCAACGCTGATCATATTCTGGCACTAACCTTAAGCCCTGTCCACGTCAGATTGGAAGCACTAGACTCGAATTTGTCTCGAGCAAGTGACTTTCGCTCGTTTCGCATTTATTTAAAATGTATGTTTTGTTTTTTCCCAACTGCATCTCTGGTAGAGGATGAGTGTCACACAATCTTCATCATGCAGTATGTCCTTTGAACATTGAAGAATGTTGAACTCATCTTGGTGTGTTGAAATGCCTCTCTTCTCTAGCCATTTCTCCTGCCTCGTGCACCCTCATGCCTACGACATCTCCAATGTTCTGTGTCTATCTTTGTGCTGGTCGACCCTTGTTGGAATTTTCCTTTCATCGAGTTTGAGGCCATAAAGGCACTGCTCAAATTTTCTTTTAGAAGATAGATGCCACACAGCATGAAAAATGCAGCTCTGGGGTACAAGTATCCATAGGAATTTGTGGATAATTCTAGTGTACAATTTACATTTACTGGAACTGTGCCTCAGAGTAGGGACTTACTTACTCTAGCAACTCATGAAAATACTAAAAGCTGGGGACATGTGGACAGCAAGAAGAAACTACCAACACACCAAGATCTTAATATCTGGGATAAAGCTTGATGTGATGGAGTTGATCCTCTCATCTTTATACCCACTTTAAACTTTATATAAATCTGACAATCGTTTTTTTAAAAGGTGTATATATTTTCTCCCTGTGAAAGTAATACAACTGTGATTTTGTTGTTGTTAATGCACACATGGGCAGAAGCAAAGACAATCTGAGAATAAGAATTAATGAGACAGAAATGAAAATCTTTTGACATTGCAATAGATTAATATAAATTAGAATACTTTCAAGGCAACAAAAGATGAGACTTAACCGAGTTTGGCCACTATTTTTCAATTATAATTAACTTGCTAGATTCGTTATGAAAATTTCTTTAAAAAATCAAACCATCTTTGTAACAGAAGTAAATAAAAGCAGAGGGAAGAGAATCTGAAAATTAAAGTTTCTTCTCTTAAACTTCCTTTACGCTGACTTTAGTGAGTTATTCCCTTCATTGGTCATTTGGACTTAAAATGGCGTCTTATTCAGAAAGCAATGACAGACTACCAACGTAGAAGTGCCCGGAGAATCATCCTGGAGTTGATTGCAACACCATGTAAAGGACATGCCACATTTTAAAAATCTTCAGTTATTGGTACAAAAATGTGTGGTTCTGAAAGATATGTGCTTTCACACTTAACTTATGTAATAGACCATCATCATCATCATCATATAGTAAGCTTCATAATGTCCCTCCATCACACAAACACAAATAATCAGTCCTTCACCAGTTTCCTTGTCTCATGCATTTTCATGGTCCGGGTATCTTTAATGTCCTGTGTCCACCTTCATGTTGGCTGACCCCTGCCTTGTCTTCTAATAGACCAGCAGTAAATAACAAATAATTACCATAGGCTGAACAATAAAACAACTATCTTTACATTGTTTTGTAAAGGTATGAAAACATCGGAAGTTAGAATGTGATTTGCAATTTATGTTTTAGAACAAAATATAATAAAAACTCTAGCAAAGACAACAAAAGAAGGTTCAAGTAAAACATACATAGAAACAGATTTCTGAAACATGAATAAAATCTTGGCAGAATTGAAACAGGAAAAATGTTTGTTATTTTATTTTCAGCACAAGAGACACTGGTAAAAGATATTGTTGATTATCTCAGAAAGAAAGGTGACGAAATCAAAGGTAAATTATTACATGCCTTGCCAAATGAAGTAGACATTCATGTCTCTCCACAGAACTCGGTCTTTGGTGTTCTGAGTATTGATTATATTTCTCCATGCCATCATCTTAGACCATTCAGCATCATTTCTTTCAATCTGCCTCTTCTTCTTGTCTTATTGTTTATATCCATCCATCCATCATCTGCCATACCTGTAAGCGTGGGCGGTCATGTTTTGCCATCTCACTCGATCACCAGAGTCATGGATCAACTCTGTGTTTCTGTCTGAACTATGCCACGTGGCCAAGCTATCCAGGTATTTACTTCTAGGTCTTCCCCGTGGTCTCTTCCCTTCGATCTTGCCAGTTGTCACCAAGTTCTCCAATTCATTTCTTCTCATAAAATGCCCCCAAAATTTTGACTGCCTACATCTAATGTCTCTAATCAGTTTACGATCTTCATTTGTTTCTTGAAGAACTTGTTCACTGGTTTTTCTGTCTGTCCACGGTGTTCTTTGCATTTTCCTCAGAAGCCACATTTCCACAGCCATCAGATGTTTTTCAGCTTGTCTGCTCATTGTCCACGCTTCACATCCATACAGAAGTATAGGTTCTATGTAGCACTTCGACACTCCTTTTCTTGTTTTAATTGATATCTTTTTATTGGTCAGTATGTTTTTCATCTTTCAAAAAACTACCTTCGCAATGGCAATTCTTGTTCTAATTTCTTCAAGGCATCTCCCATCTGATTTTATGACTGTTCCGAGATAACTGTACCAATTCACTTGTTTAAGAATATGCCCATTTATGTGTATATTACATTGTGGTATTTCCTTCTTCCCAGTAATGATCATAATCTGTGTCTTCTTACAATTCAATTCTAACCCTAGTTGTTCACTGTGTGCAACAACCGCATCTACTAAATGTTGCAGGTCCTGTTCATTGTCTGCAATCAAGACTGTATCATCTACATATCTAATGTTATTGATGCATCGTCCCCCAGTGTTGATTCTCTCCATGTCTTCTATATTTCTGAAAATATTTTCACTGTATAGAGAAAAAGCCGGCTTCGTGGCTTAGAGGTTATGAATTTTCCCCGTATTCTCGTATACTCTCATAGGTAACGTGATGACGGTGAGAATCAGCAATGGTTCGAATCGCATCGGTAACTTACGGGGTATGTGAGCCGGCCGCTCAGAAAGCAATAGCAAACTACTGAGCGTAGTCTTGCCAAGAAATCAACATACAGCTGAAAGATGCTGGTGTTAACAGCGATGTCCTGTAAAGGATATGCAAAAAAAAAAAAATAGAGAAAAAAGATCTGACATCATTACACATCCCTGTCTCACACCTCTCTTAATAGCTGATATTGACCTACTTCATTATCAATTCTTATGGCAGCTTGTTGTTTCCAATATATATTTCTTACAAGTCTAAGGTCTTTTCCATCAATTTGTAGATCTTCAAGCATCCTTATCATGTTGACATGTCTCACTTTATCGAACGCCTTTGTGTAGTCAATAAAGCAAAGGTTTAGATCTTTGTTTACTTCTATAGAAAGTTCAATTACTGTTCTCAGTATATACGCAGAATTTACTGTACCCTTGCCTTCTACAAACCCACATTGTTCTTCTCCTATTTCGGGTTGTATTGTCTTCCTGACTCTTTGCATGATAATTCTCAGCAAAATCTTTGTGATGTGACTCATTATACTAATTGTTCGATGTTGATCACATTCAAAGGCTCCTGATTTCTTTGGGATTGCAATAAATACAGAATTACATAATTCATGAGGTATATTTCCAGTATCATATATTGTATTCAACAGTATGGTAACTTTATCTATTCCATATTCTTCTAAAGCATTAATCATTTCTGTTGTGACGCTGTCTGAACCGGCGGTCTTGCCAGTTTTCATATGGTTAAGAGCATTCTGAACCTCCATCTTCAAAATTGATGGCCTTTCATTAATATTGTGAATATTATACTGTTCTTCTCTGTTATCATCATACAGGTTTTTCACATAATCTGACCATACATGTAAAATCTGATCTTTTTCTTTTATGATTTTTTGCATCTTTTGTCTTTAGGCAGCTTGCTGATGTATGTGTTCTTTGATTAGTAAGCGGCTGAATTCTTTTGTGCATTAGTTTGGTATTTTTACTGTTGTGTTGTTTTTCGATTTTTATGCAGTTTTTCTCAAGCCATACTTCTGTTTCCTGCTTACATAATATTCTGACTTTTCTGTGAATTTCTTCATATTTTGCAGGATTATTTTTGTTCTGTCTTGTTTCCATTAGTTGTAAAATTTCTTCAGTCATCCATGTCTTACGACCCACTTTCTTTAATTTTGGAATAGTTTTTTTCTGCAGCAGAAATGATTGAATTCTTCAACATTTCCCATTGATCATCCACATTTAGAAATAGGATCTCTAGACCAGACAATATATCAAATTTGTTCTTTACTTCAATGTTAAAATTATCTTGTATTTCTTTGTCAGTTTTCAATTGGACAAATCATATTTAGGGTTTCCTGTTGTATACTTGACTTTCTTTAACTTTACCCTCAATATTCCCATAATTAATCTGTGATCACTGTAACAGTCTGTATTGGGGACTGTTTTTACGACTGTTAAAGCATTTCGAAACCTTCTTCTAATCAGGATGTAATCTATCTGGTTTTTAATCCTGCTGTCTGGACTCCTCCATGTCCATAATCTTCTAGGATGCTGTTTAAACCAGGTGTTTCCTACAGCCATTTCTTGTTCTTTTGCCCATTCTACAAGTCTGCATCCTCTTTCGTTTCGCTCTCCCAAACCATGGTTGCCTATACTGCATTCATCGCCTTGATTTCCTACTTTTGCGTTGAAATCACCCATTATAATATTTATTTCTGATTTTTTACAGTTCTTTAAAGCAGACTGCATGTCATTATAAAATCACTATACTTTCTTCAATGCATCCACTTGTTGGAGCATATACTTGAATGACATTTATTTTAAAAGGTCTTCCATTTAATTTTACTAATAGAACTCTATTTCCCGGGAAGGTTAACCCGGTCAACAAATGCCCGCAGAAGTCAAATGTGTTGGCCTAACGGCGCAAGAACGCAGCTCTGCTGTAAACAGGCACAACGCAGTCACATCCGGAAAAAAAATCTGGATGAACACAGAAGAAGAAGAAGAAGAAGAAGAACTCTATTTGACACAGCCCAATATCCTTTAACAGAATTTGGTGTTGCCAATTTTGATTGTTTATATGCGCAGCATTATATTACCATGTTTTTTTCTACATGAATGAGAGAGAGGAAGGCTACTCATGATACATACTCACCATCTCATTCCCAGAACATAGTCACTGTCTGATTCACAAAACAGATTTCAGAGTAACACACATCGAGGTGACATAGTGATCTAAACCGATGGGTCAGTGGTGAGAAACAGATGTAATGGTTGGGGTTTCATTGGGAAGGCTAATAGACGATTCTTAAAAAAAGGAGAGTCTGGCGCATGAGGCTACGACCTCCAGCATGAGAATGGAGGTGGAAGCAGTAACAACGGCATTCCGTTGGTTAGAGGAGACCACTGCAACACACATTGTATTCACTACGGACTCAACGAGTATGCTGAGTAAAGTGGAGAAAGGAATGTTTACTGTGGAATGGCTCACCTTGCTTCAGAGGTCACAGATTGTGAGAATTGTATGGATTTTTTGCTGAGGCCGTGCGGGGGGAATGAACAGGCTGATAGGCTGGCAGGGAATGCATCTCTTGGTGGTAGATTACCTATGGACAAGGGAGAGATGGTCATGTGCCTGTAGGACCAGGTGGAGAAAATGGGGGAACAGACTGAGAACCAATATGTGGAAAGAATGAGATTGTTGGGTGTTGGCAGAGGTTCAGGAAGAATTTCAAAACTGAGAGGGAAGACCAGGTGAACTTTCAATCAGATAGTGGTGGGAGCGATTAGTAGTGTGATTCTTCGCTGGCTGCTGAACGCGTATGAGAATGTCTTGAGTGCAATGATGTAAGTTCTTAGCTCAGTTCAACTGAACTCAACTCACAAAACATAATCACCATCATCAATCACATCAGAATCACAAAATGTAGTCCCCATCAGAATTAGAGAACACAGACTTCCATCAGAATTACAAAACATAGTCCCCATCATAATCTTCATCAAAGTAACAAAACATACAAGGGCTATTCCAAAATCAAGCGCTGATTGGCTGGTAAAAATTTAAAAAAAAATTGACAATAACATCTAAATACATAAAAAAAGTTACATATCATTGCATTACTTTTCCACATAGTTACCACCTAAATTCAGGCACGTGTCATGCCGTGGAACGAGTTTTTGTAACTCCTCTTTAAGGAACGGCACTGCCAGTGTACTTAACCAATTGTTGACTCCATCAGTGTCAAAGCACTGGTTAGCCAGCCAGACCTTCATCTTGCCAAAGAGATGATAATTGCTTGGTGCTTGAATTTTGTGGGCTTGTTTGGAGAATGAGTATGCATCCACTGTTTTGACTGTTTCTTCATCTCTGCATACACAAAGTGAACCCATGTCTCGCCCCAGTCACTATTCTGTTGAGAAATGCTTCCCCCTCTTCCCAGTAGTGCAGAAGAAATGTCAAAGCTGAGCCCATTCTTTTAGCTTTATGAATGTCAGTCAGTTGCTTTGGTACCCACCGTGAACAGAATTTGTGCTAACCTAACGTCTCTGTGACAATTCGAAACAGACTAGTCCTAGAAATTTGTGGAAATTCTGTAGGAAGATCTGAAATTGTGAAACAGTGCTTTTCCACTACAGCTTGGTCGACTTTTTGAATGAGCTCATCTGTCACACATGAATGTCATCCTTGTCCATCCTCATCATGCACATCTTTATGCCCATCTCTGAATTTCCTGCACCAATCCCTCACAGAACTGTCACTCATAACATTATCACCGTACACACGACACAATCGATGATGAATCTCGGCTGCATTTTTACCTTCTGCTTGAAGACAACGAATCACATCACGAATGACACAGCTGGTGGGAAAGGCAATAACAGTGTCCATGTTTATTCGTTCGTGAACCAATGAACAAATGTGACTGTAGGTTGATGTGTAGTGAGCTACAAGACTACTGAATGGTGCTAGCAATGAACAGTGTCACTATGGCAACCGGTTTATTTTTACCAGCGTTGATTTTGGAATAGCCCTCGTGGTCCCCAGTCCCCATCAGAATTACAAAACCTAGTCTCTATCATAATCCACATCAGAATTACAGAACATAGTCCCCATAAATTTCAAGAACATAATCCCTATCAGAATTGCAGAACATAGTTCATATAAACCTCACAGAACATATTCCCCAGTCAGAATCACAGAACATAATCCACATAAAAATCACAGAACATAATCCCCGTAATAATTTAGAATATATCCCCTATCTAATCTGATTCACTAGTATAAACTCTTTGAGAATCACAGAACATAATCTTTATCCGATTCACAGTAAATAATTCCCTCATCAGAATCACAAAACACATAAAGTATTAGAAATAATGTTGTTATCATGTTTATTTTGTTCTCAATGTGTATACAGTGGAAATCAACTATTTATTTGTATTTAATTGTTTCTGTACTAATTTATTAACCTTGTTTGTTTTTCATGTTCCTGCCTTGTGTGGATAGTTCCTGTGCGGCCCAGTTTGAGGCCAAATGATGAAATATTTAAAGTAAGTCATATAGTAGACATTAGGAGATTCAAAGTCAAGCAGAGGCTGAGTATTGTGAATATGTGAATACCATAGTTCTAAGAGTTGTAGTGCAGTCAGGTCTTAGTCAGATATGACTGAGCTACCGTATAACAGTAGACGGTACTACCTGGTTTCTGTTAGCGCCGAACGTTGGGCGGCACTTACCAAACCTGACACCCCACATTGTGCCAACGGCTTCGGGCGGAAGAGCGCAATTGGGAGGGTACAAGCCTTACCCTGGTGCGAGGAAATGCAAGCTAAAGACAAAATTGTCATGGCAGGGCAGACCAGGCCCTAAGCCTTGGTTGGCGACTGGTCTAGGATCGAAGCTCCGACAGGCGGACAGTTAGAGCATTGCTTTGCTGATCCGGCAGCTTCTGCAGCTTGTCTTGTTCCAGATGTAGGGGTGTTACCTTTCTTCTGGAGTGAACTAGGCAGGCCGAGAGAGGGATCATGCTGCATGGGCAACACATGATCTCTATATTTTAGCCCAGGCTTTGTGCTATGGAGAGGCAATAACTCCATCCCTGGTCTTAACTGGTCTCGGAATCAAAGCGAGAGGCAACTGTTACGGGTTATAAGTCCTTGTCAGTTGGCGTAGACATGGGGCGCCACGCGTTGCCTCTGACGGTG
This sequence comes from Cepaea hortensis, assembly GCA_963921405.1. Taxonomy (NCBI): domain Eukaryota; kingdom Metazoa; phylum Mollusca; class Gastropoda; order Stylommatophora; family Helicidae; genus Cepaea; species Cepaea hortensis. The sequence continues at coordinate 84,395,865 of OY992886.1, forward strand.
GGAGACACCTATAGGTGTCACTGATCAGCTACCGCCCGCCTCAAGCTGGGCAACCCCCAGCCAATTGGGTGCTGATCCGCCACAGCCTGCCTGCTTCAATGGGTGCTTGGGGCTAGGACAAAATCTGAATCGCAGGCTGTAAAACCAATGCACCAGGTACAAACAAAAATATAAATAGAAACCTCAAGCTACGGCTTGCAACCTGGAACGTGAGAACCATGTGTCCAGGATTTTCCACTGACTTGACCAATATTGACGATGTGAGAAAAACGGCTGTGATTGATGCCGAACTCAATCGTCTTAACATTGATATTGCTGGCCTGCAGGAGACTCGCCTCGCTGAGGAAGGGTCACTCAGGGAAAACAACTACACCTTTTTCTGGAGGGGTAAAGGGCAGGCGGAAAGGAGGCAACACGGTGTGGGCTTTGCAGTGAAGAATTCGCTACTGGGAATGATTGAAATTCCAGCAGGAGGAAATGAAAGACTATTATCCCTGCGCTTGGCAACCTCTTGTGGGTTTGCCACCATTATTACTGCATATGCACCGACACTCGATTCCTCTGATGATGTGAAGGATTTGTTCTATGAGGAGTTAGACTCTGTGATCAAGGCAGTTCCAAAATCCGACTACATTTATATGCTCGGTGATTTCAATGCTCGTGTGGGCAAGGACTCGAGTTCATGGCCAGTGTGCCTTGGAAAATACAACATCGGTCGCATGAATGAAAATGGGCAAAGGCTGCTGGAGCATTGCACCAGTAATGACCTATGCATTACAAACTCTTTTTTTAAAACAAAAGAGATGCATAAGGTCACATGGAAACATCCAAGATCCGGCCATTGGCACCAGCTGGACTTCATCATCACACGGAGACAACATCTGAACCATATATCATTGACTCGTAGTTACCACAGTGCTAACTGTGATACGGATCATTCTTTGGTTGTTGCAAGGGTTAGACTGAGACCAAAGAGAATCTACACAGCTAAACACAAATCTAGCCCCAGGATTAATATTATTAACACTCATGATCCTGAAAAGTGCTTTCAGTTTCAACAGCAACTTGAAGACGCTTTCACTGATACACCAGAAAATTGTACAGTAAATGATAAATGGAATAAACTTAAGGAAACTCTTTGTAAAACTGCCGTAAAGGTTTACGGCACTGTGGATCATAAGAGGCAGGACTGGTTTGCGGCCAACAGCGAGACTCTGCAGCCCTTGATTGATAAGAAGAAGAAAGCTCTCTTAAGAAACAAGGAAAGACCAACGCGTAACACTCTGAGTGAGCTAAGGCAAGCTAGGAAGGATGTGCAAAAGGCTGCCAGGCAGTGTGCAAATGATTATTGGATCAAGTTATGTGAGTCCATTCAAATCGCAAGTGATAAGGGAGACATAAGAAGCATGTATGAAGGAATAAAGAAAGCCTGTGGTCCAGTGATCAAAAGAAGTGCACCATTGAAAACCTTGACTGGAGAAGTCATCACTGGTAAGAAACAGCAGATGGACAGATGGGTAGAGCACTATTTGGAGCTTTACTCAAGTGAGACCAAACTAGCGGATAATGCCCTCAACGCCATAGAGGCTCTACCAACTCTTGACCACCTGGACACACTTCCCACCATAACAGAAGTTAAGTGTGCTATAAATGAACTTGCATCTGATAAGGCTCCAGGTAAGGATGGGATTCCAATAGAGGTTATCAGGAGTGGGCAAGACACACTCACTATACAGATCCACCAGCTAATAGAGCTATGCTGGCGTGAAGGACAAGTCCCACAGGATTTCAAAGATTCAAGCATCATAACACTGTACAAGAACAAGGGCGATCGGAGCGACTGCAACAACTATAGGGGTATCTCACTTCTGTGTATTGTTGGAAAAGTATTTGCCAGAATTGTTCTGCGCAGACTTCAAGTCCTAGGAGATCAAGTCTACCCCGAATCACAGTGTGGCTTTCGACAGAACCGGTCTACCACTGATATGATATTCTCATTGCGACAAATGCAAGAAAAATGCCGTGAACAGAATCAACCACTGTTTATTGCCTTCATCGACCTCACAAAGGCATTTGATTTGGTCAGTCGTGAGGGTCTGTTCAAGGCACTAAAGAAGATTGGCTGCCCACCAACTCTTCTGTCCATTGTGGAATCGTTCCACACAGGCATGAAGGGTATAATCAAGTTTGATGGTGCAACTTCTGAAGAATTTGAAATCAAGAGTGGAGTTAAGCAAGGTTGTTTACTAGCTCCCACCCTCTTTGGAATATACTTTTCACTTCTACTGAAATATGCATTTCGTGATCAGGATGGTGGTATATACATTCACTCACGCTCAGATGGCGGCCTCTACAATGCTCAGAGATTGAAGGCTAAGACCAAAATTAGGAGGGTACTGATCAGAGAGTTGCTTTTTGCAGATGATGCTGCAGTTACGACCCACTCTGAGGAAGAATTGCAATGTCTACTATCTGCATTCTCCAATGCTTGTTCTGAATTTGGTTTAACAATTAGCAAAAAGAAGACACAGATTATGTCACAAGGTGCACATGGGGTACCATCAATCTTTATTGACGACGCCGAACTAGAGATAGTAGACCATTTTACATATCTAGGATCGGTGGTAAATAGCAAATTATCCCTAGATCAGGAAATCAACATCCGGATTGGTAAGGCAGCAACAACAATGAACAGGTTAAGAAAAAGAGTCTGGGAGAACAGGAAGCTTACTGCCAAAACAAAAGTCCCTGTCTATCAAGCCTGTGTCCTTAGTACTCTTCTCTATGGCAGTGAAACCTGGACAACTTACTCACACCAAGAGAACAATTTAAACAGCTTTCATATGCGGTGTCTGCGAAGAATTCTTGGTATTAAGTGGCAAGACAAAATCACAAATACTGAAGTATTGGAAAGATCAGGTTGTGTGACAGTTTATTCCATGCTCAGTCTTCGTAGACTTAGATGGATAGGACATCTTAGGCGGATGGATGATGGTAGAATACCAAAGGATATCTTTTTTGGTGAATTACAGATGGGTAAGAGATCTCAGGGTCGGCCTCTACTACGATACAAAGATGTGTGTAAGCGGGACATGATTGATACAGGCATTGATAATGCACATTGGGAGCAAGTCGCCGCTGAACGTGTTGCATGGAGGGCAAATATCAGAAATGGAATAAAGTCAAAGGAGAAAATTATTGCAGAAAAGTCACACACCAAGCGTTTGAGACGTAAGATGGTGCATGATGGTGGAAATGACCACGTGTTCACATGCACCCACTGTGAACGGACATTTACAGCGCAAATTGGCCTTATCAGTCACACTCGCTACCGCCATAGTTAAAAGTTATTATGCCTTTTTAAAGCACAAACTATTGTCTGTCAAGACGGCAAGGTGCCAATGTCAAGAGTTGTAGTGGCATAGAGGATTAGTGTGATGTCAGTTGCAGTGAGAAACAAGTGCTATATAGAACCAATACTGTTGTATCCATGTGAAACATGGACAGTCAGGAGCCAAGCTGAGAAACATCTAATGGTAGTATAGGGTGTATTTTTATTGACTGGGGTATTTGAAAATTTTGCCATTCCAAGTTTTGTATTCGCCCTCTGTGGAGTTCATGCAACATAAAAGGTAAATACAAAACTTGGAATGGCAATATTTTCAAAAACCATAAGGAGCAATATTGTATACATTATGTTCTCTTATTTTAGTAGGTTGATGTTATGGGCAGTTATTTTCTATTACTTTTGTAGATTGATATTATGGGCAGTTATTTTGTATTGCTATTGTAGATTGATATTATGGGCTATCTGTATGGTTATTTTTTATTGCTATTATAGATTGATGTTATGGGTTTCTGTATGGTTATTTTCTATTACTCTTGTAGCCAACTCAGTGACGAAGAGGTTACTGACGCAATTCTTAATCCTGCATACCCCGTTCAAAACACAGCTGCAGGCGATTTGGCAGCAAACCATTTTGCGTTGATTTTGAATATACTGGTATAAGTGCCGGCCATTCGGAAAGCAATGGCAAAATACTGAATATAAACTTGCCAAGAAATCACAAACAGCCATAAAATGCTGGATTTGTCTGCCACGTCCTGTAAAGGATATGCAACTAACTTTGTAGATTGATGTTATGAGCAGCCTGTACAGTCATTTTCTATTACTCTTGTAGATTGATGTTATGAGCAGCCTGTACAGTTATTTTCTATTACTCTTGTAGATTGATGTTATGAGCAGCCTGTACAGTTATTTTCTATTACTCTTGTAGATTGATGTTATGAGCAACCTGTACAGTTATTTTCTATTACTCTTGTAGATTGATGTTATGAGCAGCCTGTACAGTTATTTCAAGTTGAAGCTGGAAGATTTCCTGGGCCTTGGCGAAGATTTCAGCAAGATAGCTCTTGTGTCACATGTCACCAAGGGAGTTGCTGGAGGTCTAAAAGACTCCTCGTCAGACTTAATTCATCTTGTGACATGTTTAACTACCAAATTCATTACTGACAAGTATGGTGATTTCCTCATGCGAAAGGGCGGACTGGTGAGTATTTCTTCTTCAGTGACTCACTTGCCAGCATTCTTCTATAGGGCCACATCTCTACCTGATATCTAAGTACTTTCTAGTGAATCTTTTGATTGTCCATGATTGTTTTATATCCCATAGCAGATGCTACCACTGGAGTGTGAAGTGTTAGGGCTTTACATATTCTAGACCATGACATAATGAGGTAGGTGGCCATTTCCCCGCTTCATCGTCTGTCCTTTCCAGAAAATTCTAAAACTGGTCTGGTACCAATTTTTATGAGGTTGGGTTGACTCCAGATCAATTAGTTTAGTTTACTTTAGTCGATGGATCAACATCGTGGCACACGGGTGTAACCCATAAGTGCTCCATTCTACTCTCCTAACTCAAGCCCGAGTCAGGAGAATCTCAGCTCAGCTCAGTGCACGCACTTCATACCACTGGCGAGGATCCTGAAAATATTTTGGGTAGATTTTTAACTCAAAATTTTGTCCGGGCAGTGTCATGGCACTCCCTGGGGTGAGGGGAACTTGCTATCACACTTTAACAACGGGATGTCTTTAGCCCTGGGACCTAGGTGCCCTCAGTCCACAAAACCATTTCAGCCCTTGGATCACTATCTACCTCGCTATCAACCATGGGACGTTACCCCTTTCAAACCTCATCCTGAATACATGACACAACTCTGGTATCTAACTATGATAACAAGATGGTGTATTATACAAAATGAATGAGGAGGATGATGATGATTCTGAGATAGGCCTCGCGGCATCTATGCGAGACAAGACATGGCCAGGTTCGAGTAGCCACAAGGAGGAAGTGTCATCATAGTAACAGGTCCAAGTATCACGCTAGGCGGTAAGTCCGTCAGCCTCACTGAGTATATCCTGCCTCCGGCCAGGTATAGGCTTCTCCACTTGGACAGGATGGTAGGCGGGTCGAATCACTGGTACTTGGGACCTCCGGTTGATGACATCAATGAAGTCTGGCCCACACTCTGGTTAGTATTAACTACTGTCTCTTGTGTGGCCGTGGAACTAGGACACTTCTCTGAAGAGTCCGGAAGTATCGAGTGCACTGCTGGTCTAGTGAGATGTCGATATCTCACTTACTGGTAGTAACAGTCACAACTGTCCAGGCGACCATCTTAGATCAGCAGACTCATACTGCTGGTATCACTGAGCAGATAAATCCACTGCTGAATTGCAGCACTGTAGAGTAAGTTCAAAAATGAACACAGTTCTTCAACACCATCATAAACCACATGGGGCCAGGCACTTGATAGTGAAGGCATCATGGCTAGCTGGCAGTAAGGCAGTCAGTCAGGTTCACATCTGGGACAATAACAACACCAAGATACTTGCCCAGGTGGAAACAAGAATAAGGCAATATGTCAATGCCATGGTGAACAAACTGGTATAGTAGACGTGGAGTGGGCTATGGGTTAGCTGGTCCCATACTGAGAAGTAGTTCTCGCTTGTAGGTACCTCTCGCCTTGGTAGTGGTGCTCACGGACTGCTAACACAATCACTCGCCATAGTCCATGTCACTGGACTCGTCACCAGATCTTCACTCTGCTCTCATAAAGGTAGAACCTGTGGAGGACAACACTCAGTGAGAGCAACATGAATCAGACTTACCATAAGCGAATACAATTAGATCCCACTTACTCAGATGGGTGGACCCTCCTTCATTGGCTGCTCGAAGAGGTCGAGGACGAACTAGGCCTAGGACCACACCGGCAGCTAACCACTTGCATCATCTTTCCCAGGCGAACATTGGGCTGGGCCGAGGGTGTTGGTCACTGGTGTCTGAGAGATTGTCCTATGCTGAAAAACTGCTATATAACATATAGGGTTAGTGAGTTAGTTGTATAGACAGAATGGCCCTGAAGGAGGGCCGATGGCAGTACATCCGAAACCCCCACCCTGTTATCCGCCAGAGATTATGTCGTACTGTGCCATAGGTACAATCCAATAGAATATACAGGGTGATCCCCCTGTAGCAGAAATCTACACCCCATTCCCCCCTCCCTGGTCCCAGGTCAGGGCATTTAGAACGGTGTCCTGTTCAATATGAACAATTCTGTCACATCGGTTACTTCCCCCCGTTGTCACCCTCTCAGGAAGCCACTATATATTAAGCTGGTCTTCCGTTGAGAGATATTAATTAAAAGACAGATGTGAGGAAAGCCAAGAAGGAAGCCACGTGACACGAAGTTCGACTCCCGATACATCCTTGAAACGACCTCTGAGGTTTCAGCCGACTGGTACACTCCATTCGTCTTACTCGCCCGAGTTCATCGATATATCACATGCTATACACGATGTGACTCCTTAATCTACTTCCGGTAGCACTTCGGGTAACAGTTCGGCCACGCCGAACCTGCTGACGCTCGAGGTTATGAAGTTGGCCATGTGTGAACTCAAATTACCTGTCTCGTTTCCCTGAACCCGATTTGCCCGATCTACCGTGGCTTTAAATAAGCCGTGCGCTGCTAACCTAATAAATATCTTTGCCATACAAAGCTGGTAAACACGCGTTTGCAACGGGCTTAAATTACAGGCGTAAAACACAAGCCTACAACTGTTCACACCTGACCTACTTCCTCACGACGGTCAGTACATGCGTCCTCGCAATCTTGCGTTACGAATCACCGGCACAGCATTACTTAAGAAAAAGGCTTTACACATACCTTTAAACAAACAGCACGACTGTGAATATGGGAGCCATTGTCAATTCAACAGGACATGATGTCGAAGTTCTTCAAAACCCATCAAGACATGTGTCGTCCCGCTCTCCATAACACTTAGCACTGGGCCAAAATGTCGTCTGCCTGCCAGCTACCTCAGTTCACAACTGAACTCTTTGTGTGCTGGACGTACTACTGCGGCTGTGCGCGCATGCGCCGTCCGTAGAGGCAGAACTCAGTTTCTGACTACCGGTTTCTGGATTCTTCTTCAAGGGTGAGCAATCGCTTTGGTCGGGGTAGAGGAATTTAATGGTTCCTTCCCCTCGACCAGTAAATTTCACCAGGCAGAAAAAAGTCACAAGGCGAACCGACAGAGTTTCGTGACAGGCAGCGCCGTTAGGCTACTCTTTTTCAATTTCCAACTGCCAAGGGATTTTTTATGTGCGCAACAATACACACAGGCGTCTGATCTCACTACCCAGAGAGTAGGGGAAATTTTGTTACTTGAAGTCCACATGAAAAAATCCCAGCCCTCACCGCGGCTTGAACCCGGGACCTCCAGCACTCGAGACGGACACCATACCTTGAGACCACTCAGCCCCCCCAGAGCAATACTGGCCAGAAAGTAATCCTGCCTTTGTTGGGTATTAAATATGGACCACTTTCCTGGCAGGCCAGTGCACTAAACACTATTCCACTGCTATAAATATTCATTATTCTGTTGTAGGTAGCTTTTGCAATTTCTGCTACATTTTACCACTAGAGTGGCCAAATATGGTATGCTTTTTATGATTTTCAACTGCCAAGGGAGCTTTAACTTTAGCAGTGTTCATATAGGACCTCCCATATGTTGGTCTTTGTCTGAGAAGTTCAGGCATCTGATATGACCATCCTGGGATCAGGGGAAAGTATAACTTTGTTGGGTTAAAATATGAAAATAAAGATAGAAATCTCTACATCTCAAACTATGTTTAAATTGTTAGCAAGCAAAGGATTTGAACCCACTATTATAAGTTAGGTCACCACTCCTCAATATATGAGACTTGTATGCTAACTGGGCCGGTCTCTATGGCTGTGGGGTTACAACACTTTCTCTCTGTAATCCCGTTTATCATGCAGAGTCTCGTAGCGGAGCGAGAGCTGAGGCGGTTCGACCTCCGCTCGTGACTTGCGGGATACTGAGCCGGCCGCTCAGAAAGCAATGGCAAACTACTGAGCGTAATCTTGCCAAGAGATCAACATACAGCTGAAAGATGCTGCTGTTGACAGCTAAGTCCTGTAAAAGGATATGCTAAAAAAAAAAAAAAAAAAATGCTAACTGGACACCTCCTCCTCATGTATGGGACTGGTATGTTGAGCGGACACCCACTCCTCATGTTTGAGACTGGTATGCTAAGTGGATGCTTGTTCCTCATCATACCTTCATTATGATGACTTCAGGGGTGTTGTGGTTGTATAGTGAGTACCTGACGAAAATATAATTTGTTTGTTATATATTGAGCCCATACCACAAGTTTCTTACAGAATGTTGCATTGACAAACTATTTTCTGACTTTATATACATGTGTCCTGCTAATCAATTTTTTTCTGCTTTTCCTCACACCAGGCTAAGCTTGTGATGGATTCACCAGTGGATTGACCATAGTCATCACAGCAGCTAACACTGCTTGTGTTCATAAATTATTGACCATGATGTACCATAAATTGAGGAGATACTCATGACATAGTCGACAGATTATACTCACTGCACATCAAACCATTTGGTCCATATGTGCCATTATTCACTCCTCAGTATTTCCTTCAGTGTCTGGCAGCTGACGAAACAAGTTGTTTTGGCTGGCTATTCTTGATTGAAATTATGATATTTGAAAATAATGATGTATTACCAGTATTTAACTGTTGTCAAAAGATGGCAAGTGAAATGATATGGTTACGTATGAAGACTTCCATCTGTCAGTGCTACATAAAAAGTAGTATCACGTGAATATAATGACATGAAAGCCATCCTCACTAATGGTGGATAACTCAGGCAATTAAAATCGATCGTGTCATAGCTGTTTCCAGAACTCTGTTCATATCCTATCACTGCATGGCAAACAGGAAAAGGAAAGATGGAAAACAAGAAGACTACACGGCTATATGAGCAGAGCATTATTATCAAAATCACATGCTTGAAAATATATTTATTTCTCCACATACATATGAGATTGCAGTTATTTCACTGTTCCTTTTATTTCATATAGTACCAAGTTACTTGATGGAATCTTCCTGTTTGAAAATCATATCAAGAAATTTTATACTTCTACTGTCATTTTTGTCTTTGTTCTCTGTACACCTCAAGCGGTTCCATCTTACCTTGGTTAATGCTAATGCATACCTTTTATGCAGTGTTTCTAAGGTGTTCAGGCAATTATTGGATATTTTATTGCACTCCGTGACATGTCCATAGGTGTTCCAGTTTTCTTAGAAATAAGTACAGTAAATAAAAAAAAGTATTTAATACAGCAAGAGTAACATACGTAAGAAAATTATAAAATAGGAAATGTGTTAGTGAAGAACAGGTGCCTAAAAATTATGTTTGGAAAATGTAACTTATGTAGGATTATCATCATCTTTGCAGAATGTCCCTCTCACCTCAATCTGCTGGAAAGACTCATCTTTTCCCACTTTCTCTGTCGCTTGCATTTTTTTTGCCCTTCCCCTGTCACTTGCATTTTATTGCCCATGGTGTCTTCAGTGTCCCTTGTTCACCTTCGCGCTGTTCAACCCCTTTCTTCTCCCAGGAACCATGTCTTCCATCATTGTTCTGTCTAATTCACTGTGAGCTTTAATATGGCTAAAGTATTTAAGTTTTTGGGATATGAGCCAGTTATCTTTCATTTCAATAATAAATGGCCAGACCTAGAGAGTTCTTAAAGGCAGGTAACTTTAACATATTGTTAAGTAACATTTTTTTCATCAAACCTGCATTTCCTCAATGTATGCTGTGTACTGGCATCCAAGTATAAGTTTTGTTAATCTTTACATAGTCTATTGTGTCCTGTTGTGAGTGCTTCAACACTGATGACTTAACATTGTTAAGTAACATTTGTTTATCACATGAATGCCTTTCCTCATTATGAGCAGTGTGCTGGATGTGCAAGTTTTGTTACTCTTTTCAGTCTACTGTGTCCTGCAGTGAGTGCTTCAACAGTTATGACTTAACATTAAGTAAACTTTGTTTATCACAGATCACGTATTCTTAAGTAACATTTTCTCTTCACCTAAGTGCCTTCCTCAGTGTTTGCTGTGTGCAAGCATACATGTATAGGTTTTGTTAATCTTTGCTGTGAATGCTTCTAGTTACATTTTTAATCTCATAAATGCCTTTCCTCATGTATGCTGTATACTGGCATACATGTGTAAGTTTTCTTAATCTTTTGATAGTCTACTGTCTCCTGCTATGATTTGTTCATCACAGATGATTTAACATATTGTTGAGTAACATTTTTAATCACAAAAATCCCTTTCCTCACTTTACTTGCATACATGTGTAAGTTTTGTTAATCTTTTGATATGCTGCTGTGTCCTGCTGTGAGTCCTTCAACTCGGATGACTTAACATTGCAAAGTAATATTTGTTCATCACAGACAGCATATTAAGTAAAACAAAATTTCATCACATAAGTGCCTTTCCTCAATGTGTGCTGGCATACATGTGTAAGTTTTGTTAATCTTTTCAGTCTACTGTGTCCTGCAGTGAGTCCTTCAACATTTATGACTTGACATTAAGTAATATTTGTTATCACAAATAACTTAACTGATTATTAAGTAACATTTTCTCTTCATCTAAGTGCCTTTCCTCAATGTATGCTGTGTGCTAGCATGCATGTATAGGTTTTGTTAATCTCTGTTGTGAATGCTTCAACCCTGATGACTTAACATATTGTTAAGTAACATTTTTTAATATCAAATAAATGCCTTTCCTCAATGTGTGCTGTGTGACCAGAAGTAAGTTTTGTTAATCTCTGCTAGGAATGCTTCAAGACTGATGACTTAACATGTTAAGTAACATATCTTTCATCAAATAAGTGCCTTTTCTCAATGTATGCTGTGTGTTAGCATACATGTATAGGTTTTATAATCTTTGCTGTGAATGCTTCAAGACTGATGATTTAACATATTGTTAAGTAACATTTTTTTCATCACATAAATGCCTTTCCTCAGTGTGTGATATGTGACCAGAAGTAAGTTTTGTCAATCTTTGCATGGAATGCTTTTATCACTGATGACTTAATATATTGTTAAATAACATTTTCATTTACCATATAAGTGCCTTTCCTCATCCTAAAGTGGATATGAATGCCCATGGTCTGCCCCTGTATTCCCTTGAGTGCTGACGGGATGTCTTCAGCTGTTCTAAATGGGCTAGCAGGGATGGAGATAACACCACAACAGTGAGAGTCGAACATCCTGTGAAACACTCGGGAAGGTTAACCCGATCACCAAATGCCTGAGGAATCAGATGTGTCAGCCGAAAGGTGCAAATATCACAGCTCTGCTGTAAACAGGCACAATGCAGTTACGTCCAAAACAACATTCCGGACGAATGCAGAAGAAGAAGAAATGGATACTAGGACATGTTCTGGGAACCAAAGGCGGCCAGTATGATACAGGGTGTATTTTTACTGATTGCAGTTTTTGACAATATTGCCGTTCCAAGTTTTGTATTTACCTGCTGTGGAGTTCATGCAACATAATAGGTAAATACAAAACTTGGAACGGCAATATTTTCAAACACTGTACAGTCACAAATACACCCTATATTAACATCACCCTGTCAGTGTCAGTTGGCCTGTACAAATATGGGGCTAGCACCATATACCCAGTATGCATCCAGACACAGAAAAGGGCCCTGTGTTTCAACCAGGTGGTGGTACTCTTGATTCTGCAAATGTTCAATTCTCAGTCTGAAGGATATCGGTAACTTGATCCTCTCTTGGTACATTATATCTAGCACCATATGCTAAATGTGTCTTATATGGGTCCTTTATATACAGGATGTATTTTTAATGATAGTATTGTTTGAAAATATTGCTGGTCCAAGTTTTGTAATATACCTATTAGGTTGCATGAACTTTACAGAGGGTGAATACAAAACTTGGACCGGCAATATTTTCAAACACTGCACAGTCATTAAAAATACACACATGAAGCAGGTCAGCATGGTTTAATGAATAAGAATGCGTGTTCTTAAACATCCAGTGTGATGATGCCGAGGTTAGGGGTTCAACCCTTACACCGGACAGCTGGACTAAAATGTTGACCTGTTGTCCTTGACTTGGGGACACAAATTACAAGTACCTCTGAAGTCGGAGTGGGTTCGCCTGTTGACGAGGGACACTGTTAATAGGGAAAGCTAATCTGCATGTAAAATTCAGTCCGTCACTACTATATATAGTGTGTATGGACTACTGCTGAGTTCAAAGCGAGCGAGCGGGGAAAAAAATGTAAAAATACACTCTATACTTACTACATGGACGGCTGATAAATGAAATAAGATTCTGTCCATGATGACCACCTAACTCTTGACCAGCAGGGACAGATTACCATTCTTCACCTGTGAACAGGGGTATTCTACTACTAGCACCTTGTCATCTTGACGATGTTTTGTTCATTGCGCTTCAAAAAAGGCACAGTAACTACAACCCGTAATTGAGACCAGAGATGGAGTTAACCTCTCCATAACACAAAGCCTGGGTTGAATTGTAGAGACCATGTGTTGTCCATGCAGCTTGATCCCTCTCTCGGCTTTGCTTAGTTTACTCCAAAGGAAGAGTAACAACAACACATTGGAACAAGATAAGCTGTAGAAGCTGACAGATCAGCAAAGCAATGCTCTAACTGTATGCCTGTCGGAGCTTCGATCCTAGGCCAGTTGATGAACGGGGGTATAACAGATAGAATAAATAATGAATAAAAGCTTCGTCTCCCTGCTTCACCACTATGGATCTGTGGACTAAGCAAACAGCTGAACATGTTTTGCAGAACTGCCCTAAATATAATTAACTAAGACGTCGACCTGGACAAAACATAACAGCACTCTGTCTTAAACTTCCGTTGACTTGATGGTGAGGTAGGTGGTTCAACCCCCATACTGGCATTGACTTAAATGTTGATTTCTCATTAAGAAAGTAATGGCAAACTACTGAATGTAAAATTGACTAGAAAATCTAGCTGGGGTTGATAGCAATGTTCTGCAAAGGACATGTGACATTTTTACTAGCTAAGACAGATATATTGGTCACCGAATGAAATGAGCCGCAAGCTGTGTAGAACTAACAAATGGTCAAGTTCATTGTGAGAACTAATCGACAGTGTAAAAAGAGTCTGTCCAATAATTATTAGAAGATTATAATCACATGCCATCTCCACATCTAAGGTTGGTTGTAATGAGGCTATAACACCCTCTGCTTTGTGTCGGTATAGTGCATTCATACAGGCTTCTTCCAGTGTATTTATTGATGTTGTCTACCCACATGTAACGTTTTTATTTTGTATGCTTGCTCATAAGTGCATCCTTTAACAAGTTTATGTGTCTCATTATATGGCAAAAGTACCTTAATCATTTGATCTTGATGTTATTCAGTAATATAACTGAAAATGTATGAGATAACTTACAAATGATATTCATTATATGTCTGAAGTACCATAATTACTTGATATTTTACAGTAATATAAGATTACTGTATGAAAATGTGTGAGATTACCTACAAATAATCACCATTATTATATGGTTGAAGTACCGTAATCATTTGATATTGATATTATTCAGTATTATAATATAAAACTGAAAATGTGTGAGGTAACTCACAAATTATTTTCATTATATGGCTGAAGTACGGTAATTACATGATCTTTTTCAGTAATGTAAAATAACTGGAAAATGTGTGAGATAACTGACAAATCATCATCAGTATATGATATTGATATAATTCAGTAAAATAATTGTGAAAATGTGGGAGCCATTGTAGCGTAGTGGCTAGACACTTGTCTGCCTACCCGGTAGTCATGGGCTCAACCTGCAGCAGTGCAGATTTGCATTTTTTAACATTGGCCTGGGCGTCCAGATCCACATCTGGAGGTAAAGGCCATCAACATGATACTGACCACCTCACCCATCAAATTCCAACTGGTCTATAATATCATATCTACAATACGTTAAGGCATATAAAAGGGATCTTTACTACTTGCTATGTGAAAATGTGTGAGATAAATTACACATCATCATCGTCGTTATATGAGCTACATATCTGAATTGTTTGATCTCAATCTTATTCAGTAATATAACAACCATGTTAAAATGTGCAAGATAACGTTCAAAATATCATCATCATTAGCCATGCCAAATGGCATAGGTGTCCGTGTCTCTCCACTGATTTCAGTCCTTGGTGTTCTTTTGAATTCTATCGATGATATTCCTCTATGTATCCAACATTTTGAAATTTGAAAGCTGAAGGTATTTGAAGAAAGGTAGTTGGTTGCTTTCTATAAGAAGAGCAATATCTGCATTAGGATAGCAGATAGATTTTCCGCTGGATGGAGAATACGATACACACACACACATCGTGATTGTAACTGACTCAGAAAGCATGCTGAGTAGGGTGAGGACAGGCAAGCTTCGTGCACAGTGGCTTGCTTCGCAAGTCACAGGTGACAAGCATCGTCTGGATCTTTTCTCTGGGGCATGCTGGTGTGCTGGGGAATGAACAGGCGGACAGATTGGCTGGCTCTGCAAAACTTGGTGGAGTATTGATGCATGATAAGGCAGACGTGGTTGCGGCCTTGTGGGGGAACGTGTACACCTTGGAGAAGCAAATGGATCACCATTGTCTGGCAAGAATGCGACAGCAAGGGGTGGCGAGGGGATCTGGCCGATGATCGACGTTCAGAGGACAGGCGAGACAGACATATAATCAGATTGCTACTGGTACTATTAGTGTTGGAACTCTTCGCTGGCTGCTGGGGATGGGGACGGAGCGCTTATGGGAATGCCGTGATGTTGGTTCCTAAATCAATCAATTATTGATAGATTCAGTTTACATAACTGTTGTTGAAGAGTATCTGGCCGAAATAAAGTATTTCAGGATCCTCGCAGATGCAATGGAGTTCATGCAATGAGCTGAGTTTCTCCAGACTCAGGTTTGAGTTAAGAGGAAAACGGAGCACTTATGGGTTAAACTGTGTGCCGTGATGTTGATTCAATGACTAAACTAAACTATCTGGCTGAGCGGATAGAATGCTGGGCTCTCATTTGGAAGACTTCAAATCCATAGTAAGATGATGGGGGCAAAAAGAAAACCTGCACAGTTTGCACTGCACTAGCCAGGTGGTCGTAATTCCTCAGACTCAAGATTCCCCCATCCTACACCGCAAGGTACAATAGGCATTAATGACAGTTGTCATTGGTGTGTCATTAAAGCTGAAAAGTCAACGTTTTAAAAAAAATCAAGTTTTGTTTCTTCTGCTCATTGTTTCATTTGGGAATGTTCAATAGAGAAGAAAAACAAGGTATGTTGAGACTGTGTGGGGAAGTATACAAGGTATGTTGAGACTGTGTGGGGTAGTATACAAGGTATGTTGAGACTGTGTGGGGAAGTATACAAGGTATGTTGAGACTGTGTGGGGTAGTATACAAGGTAAAGATAGTCCCATAACAGATACAGGCTGTGGTGTGTTAGACCCTTCACACATTTCAGACCACAACATAGTTGAGGTGACCAGTTCCCATCTTTTCTCTGATATCTATTGTAATCAGGCTGGGTTGACCCTAGAACCGTACTAGTTGGAACACGTAGGCCTTCCTCTGCTGGGGGTTAAATCCAGACCAGTCTTGCAGGCCAGTGGTCTAACCACTATGCCATCATGGCTCCTGAGGTATAGTATGTGAGTTTGTATTTGTGGTTACTACACAGGATTTCAGCATACTTTTGTTGTAACTTTGCATTAATATATCCTGCTGCTGCTGTTGTAAGCATCGAAACACTTCAATAAAGGTCTTTTTTTTGTGTTTAAGTTTCTTGCATATCCTTGACCGGACATTGCTTTCAACTCCAGCATATTTGGGCTGTTTGATTTACTATGTAATTTTTACGTTTAGTGGTTTTCTGTTGTTTTAGGTACAACTGGCGCCTCATACCATAGAAATCAACATAAAGCAGTCTGCTTCCAGATGCCCACGAATGATTTTGAACCCTTTAATTCAGTATGACAGTGAGTTGTGACACTTTCACTACTCCTAAGCCACAGCGATGGGTTCGCTGTAGAATTCTGTGATTATATGAAAATTGTTTGTGTTTAATTCACTACCCAAATTTGAAGTGCGTCCAGAAAAATTAGAAGACAAAAATTACAAGGGAAAAAATTTGTCATTCTAAAGAAACAGAATTCTTGTAGCAGGAACCTGTTGTGGCAACGTGAAGTGTTAGGATTATTCCTTTCTCTCCCAAAGTGAATGATGAGCTGGCACCAATCCACACCCAACAGCGGTCATGCCATTAAGAGCATAATAATTGTTACACCGAAGCTCGCATTTGTTATTCTTAAAAGCCATGTTTTCAATACTCAAAGATAGTGTATTTGTAATTAATTGCTCATAAGTTTTGTAATTATTTCCTCAGGTTCACAGAAATACTACATTATTGAGTTATTGAAATAAATTATTTCAATTTGAGCCTGTGTGTTTTCTTGTCATTCCAGTTGTACATGATATACAGATGTAAACTTTATATTTTGTGTTGCACTCGCTCACTTTGAACTTGTGTGTGTGTTTGATGTATTTGTTATATCGGTATTCCACCTTACTACTTCTTTGACATGGGATACTCCCTGACATTCCAAAGAATTATTTTACTGCTTTGTGTTTTTTCTCTCGCCTCAAGTGTTTTTACATTTGTTGTTGTCCAATTCTTCACAGCTTGCTATGATGTGACCTATAAACAAGACAAAATAATTTAACCACAAACGCAACTCATCGGGTGACGAGATGCAGCAAAATATGCCAGGCAATAAATCATGCAACATATTGTTTGAGGCTTCTGTGTTTAAACTCTCAGGGAATACAGACAAGAAAATGGCATTACCAAAATCAACCTTAGCACAAAATTTTAAGACTAAACATAACAGAGAAAGAAAGAAACACCAAATTTCATTCATAAAATCCATGTATTTAAAATAACCAATGACATCACTAAGATTTTCACAATAAGAATTTCAGAAATGCTGGTTTTTCTTTATGCATTAGTCCTTTGTTTCTATTTACATGAATAATGTTTGAATTTACATGAACAATGTTTCAACAGTGTTTTAAAATCTTTCATGCTGCTGCAACCACTCTGAAGTCTTCTTTTGAAAATGTCTGATTTTTTGGAAGTCATTCTTAATATTTGTCTAAAAATATGTCTTAAACCAAATTTACACGTCAGCTACGCCAACCAAAAGTAATATAAAAAATAGAAATATTAAGAGGCAACAAATGGTACAATTCAGATAAAACCCTGAAAATATCTGGACCCAAAACACGTGATGGTTTATGCAATATTTTTGCTAATTGGTCAAATGGAGTTGTGATTAATGACTCCACATCTATTACTGTGTGCTTTTCTAAACTGACACAACAGATGTCCAAATGCTCCCGATTTCAGAGTGTCAAATGGTGAATTATTTAATCCAAATACTTAGATGTAATGCAAAACATGAAAACTGTAATCGCTATGTACAAGATATTTACATAAAAGTAACATTAGAAATGAATCAAACTTGTGCACTAACACTTGCCCTTTGAGTGCCAAATGGTCTGTAAATATATGGGGCTAATATTGTATGTCAAATGTGCCTCAATGCATGTAAATAGGGCCCATTACTTTTAATGTTGTTTGTTACATGACACTTTTATACTCTGAATAAAATCACAGACTGCTGAAGTATACACCAGACCAGAGATTAGTATTAAACTGAAATATATGTTTTTGAAAACAGACTTGACTTTTAGTTGTAAGCTAGGACCACTGGGATCATTGCCAACGCCACGGAGTTCATACTGTTCTGTGTTGAGAGACTCTCCATGAATGTTGTATAACAATATATTGAAGGTCTTGAGTTATCCAAATGGGCAATGAATACAACCCTTTATAAACGAAACCAACTAGGTACATAAGCAGTCAGTCTATTCTAACTACAATCCAAATTATGTGTTACACCGACCAGTTCTTTTAAGATTCCTTAAACAAAGAATATTTTCCAACCTAGACATCCAAGTGTTCATGAAATAATTGTATATTTAATCAAGCGTTTGCTATTTAGTAAGCACAAGGCATGTGTCATCACTGGAGTACACAATGAGTATCATCACTGAAGTAAGACAATAAACCCTATTGCATATTTTACCACTTAAGTACATTTAGCACAAATAATATGCTTCCATTTGTCACATGACATTTTGTAAATGACGATGACAGATGGGACACGCACACATACAAATATGGTAATATGTTCATGATTAAGCAGCATATGTGCATATACATACAATTATGTGCTTTGCAATTCTGATCTCAAAATATTCTTGAATACTTAACGGCATTTGTCATGGAAATGTGAAAGTTTGCATTCTGTTTTGGATAGAGAGATAGAACAAGTTGGGCATAACCATGGAGAAAGCTTGCCACAACTGAAAACATAGGATTCACAACAACAAATTAATTTAACCATTTTGAAAAATTTCAAAGAATGATTTTTCAACCATAGTAAAGCTCTGACAAGATTAGTGAACTTGGTAAATGAAGATAACAGTTTTATTTTCCTCCTTAAAAGAAAACAAAAACAATAACCTAATGAGAAAATGTAATGTTCACGAAGTTCTGTGTGAGAGAGAGACATACATCAGTACATAATGTGTGCACTCAATTGTTTTTTGCACTCTCCCTCCCCCCTTCGAGCCCAGAAACCAACTGGGTGCACAAGGCTGGTACTGAAACTCATCTGCAGACAGGCATATTGAGAAATAACCAAGCTGTTGTTACTTCTTTGTCTAAAAAGTTAAAATAACACCATGGATAGAATGTGTTAAGTTACAATCAGGGCACACTGGGTTAATGTAACAATTAGACGAGACACAATTAATTAAGAAAAACATAACACATAATGAATAAATGAGCTGAACACATGCCACCGTTTTCACAATTTAATTTGCATGGTTTCATTACTGCAAAGAGTTCCTCAAGCATATATTACAATGTCCCACCCACCCACCCCATCTTGAAGTATCAACCCAAATGCAAGAGATTTTCAGTAATATTCTCGTTTGACAGCAATGGAAATACATATAGTATGTCAAATTTTAACACACAACATATCAGCAAACATATATAAATATTGAGAAATTTCACATATTTACAAAAACTATACAAAAAGCAATGAAAGCTAGGGTCACAAGCTGCTTTCATGCATAAAACTGTCTGTCTGCGACCCAAACTCCACTTTGAGATTATCATTGCTTATCACAATATTGCTCCGTCGGCACAGATCCAACATGCCACTGAGAATTTCTGAAAAATAAACAACAAATTATTTTAACATACTGAAATAGATTATGTCATTTGTATATTATTTAATAAATTATGTTTTTTTTAAATGTTCCAAAGCAGTTTACTGAAACGAGTCTCTGATGTGATAGCGCCGTCGCAATTTATAATGCCGGACAGCAATGAGAAATAGGTTGCCAATCTTTCCCTCACTATGGCTAGCGGCAAGCCCAGGCATTGAACAATAAATTATGTGGCAATTATAATACTGGTTTCAAAGTACTGACATACATCAAGACAGAAATCATAACAAAAACACGGACAAACATACATAAAGTATTCAAAGAGACAAATAATACATGAATAATTTATAACATATATATATATATATATATATGTATATATATATATATATATATATATATATGTATATATATATATGTATATGTGTATATATATATACACACACAGGGGAACTTCAAATTAATACCTTAAAGGTGTGATAAAAATTAAAATAATTATGCCATTTTCTTGTAACCTGTCAATATTGTCGTTAAAGATGTCAAGAGCGTTCAGCACATGACAATACGGTGCAGACGAACACGGTGACGTCATAAGGACAGTTTAAAGATAGCCACCCCACTTTTGATATGCATCAAAGAGCAGCAGCGTTCAGTTACCCATTTTCTAAAAATCAGTGATGGGGTGAAACCCACAGAAATTCATCAGGGTGAGCCCAGCACCAGAGCGCTATGTGTCGACTCTCCAAGAGAATTTTTTTCTACAGGAATCCAAGAACTTTATAGGTGCTGGAGGACTTGAATCGAATGCAGTGGTGACTACACAGAAAAATGATACATTTGTTCTTTACATGTTCAGAATACATTCACACACACGTAAAAACATTTACGGTTTTCATTTGAATCCCCCACTCGTTTATAAAAGACAAAATATATATATTTAATGTATTGAACTGTAATGTAGTATAAGTTAGTTGCATAATCTTTACAGTATGTTGCAGTCAACACTAGTATTTTTTTGCTGTTGTGATCTCTTGGCAATTTTACGTTCAATAGTTTGCCATTGCTTTGTAATGTAGTATATAACTGCATAAATAAACTAACTTTCTCACTTACGTTTTCTGATAACTGGTAAAGCCAAATACTTTGCTTGCCATTCTTGCGATCGGTTGAAGAGACCACTAAGACTCGTTGCAGGCCCAACAATTTCCTTAAACGTGTCAAACAGCCGAGATGTTATTGAGCTGAACTAAGCAACAGTTAGGGAACACAACACAATTTAAACTTTCCATTGTTATCAATTCCCGTCAACTCCAGTATTTGAACTAACATATCTGATATAATGTTACATTTTATGCAATCAATCGTTGACATTGGAGATTAGAAAAAGAATTCTTGCTTATTATACAGAACCAGGTTTCACATGTGTCTGTGAATTCTGGACAATTATTAATCAAGCAGGCAACAACAACAACAAAAAACCCTAGAAACTTCAAAACTGGCTTTACAGACAAATACTGAAAACCTGGACAGCCAAATGGGTAATCTGAACATTTTGAAAGAGGCTATGACGCAAAGACAACTTACCACAAAGAGGCAGTCATTAATTTTAGACCGCAATATGAAAAGACAACAGCTGGAACATATTGTGACAGCTGCAAAGATTTGTGGAAAGAGATAGGAAGAAAATTCTCAACTCTCTTGAGTCATGGCACGGGGGAGCACCAGATTATGAACCGATACCTGCTGTTGAAGATCACAAGATGTGGAGAAGCATGACTGCCCATGCCAAGGCACTAGATGATAATGATAATGCAAAGATATAACCATATAATGGTGGACAATTAGCAAACAAAAATAAAATCCCTCAATGCCACCGAAATTGGATTTTCCAGAACCAAAATGCATTGGACAGTGGAGGTAAGTCTATAAAATGACACAGTTCTAAATCAGCTGTGGGCAATTTGGCAGCAGACCGCTTTGCAATGTCAAAGGTATGAGATGTTGGTTGTTTGGATAGCAATGGTCAACTACTGAGTGTAAAAACTGGCTGATAATTTATAAACAGCCAAAAAATGCTGGAGGTGATTGCAATTTCCTGAAAGGGACACGCAACTAAATCAGACAATGAAATAACCTACGTTAAGGAGTAGGAGACATAACGGGATAGTGCGGCAGAAAATTGGTGAGAAACCGGGGAACAATAAAAAGGTACAACCCTTTAATCGCACAGCGTCTGCAGCAAAACGTCAGAAAAGGGAGAAACTGAGAAAGGGGAGAGCCTGAATGGGGGAAAACAGATTTATCGCATAGAGGCAACTCAAATGAAACCCAACAAAGATTAACTGTTACACAGCCAGCAGTAGATTAACTGTTACACAGCCAGCAGTAGATTAACTGTTACACAGCCAGCAGTAGATTAACTGTTACACAGCCAGCAGTAGATTAACTGTTACACAGCCAGCAGTAGATTAACTGTTACACAGCCAGCAGTAGATTAACTGTTACACAGCCAGCAGTAGATTAACTGTTACACAGCCAGCAGTAGATTAACTGTTACACAGCCAGCAGTAGATTAACTGTTATACAGCCAGCAGTAGATTAACTGTTACACAGCCAGCAGTAGATTAACTGTTACACAGCCAGCAGTAGATTAACTGTTACACAGCCAGCAGTAGATTAACTGTTACACAGCCAGCAGTAGATTAACTGTTACACAGCCAGACTGATGCGGATGATGGATAAACAACAGCTAATTAATCTGAGAAACAATTAATGGCAGTAGAAATGTGGTTTCTGAGGATATTGTAAAAAATACTATGGACAAACAGGAAAAATAAAAGACAGTCCAAAAAACAAATGAAAACCGTATACTGATTACAGAAATTATACATACACAGTCAAGATGTTTGGACATGTTATGAAAGAAATATACTTCAAAAATTCAGTGACAAGTGACAAACTTGATGAGAAAAGAGCAGGGAGACAGGACAAATACCTGTATAGTTTAACCACATGGCATAATTGGACTCCATGATCATGTGAAATAAAATGCAAAGAACACCATGGACAGCCAGAAAAACCAATGAACAAGTCCTTCAAGAAACAAATGAAGATCGTAAACTGATTAGAGACAGACGCAGACAGTCAACATTTTTTGGGCATGTTATGAGAAGAAATGAATTGGAGAACTTGGTGCCAACTGATAAGATCGAAGGGAACAGACCAAGAGGAAGACCTAGAAGCAAATACCTGGATGGCTTGGCCGAGACAGAAACACTGAGCTGATCTACAACTCTGGTGATTGAGTGAGATGGCAAAACATGACCGCCCACACTTACCGGCATGGCACATGATGGATGGATGGACCATGTGAGATGATGAATTGTGACCACTGACACTTATCAGCATGACACATGATGATACAAATTTTTTTTTTTTTAAACAGGAAACTAGGATTTCTGTTCTTAACAATCTGACAATACAGGTAAATACTGTTAAAGGATACAATAAAAAACTTTGTGGATTTCTGGCTTTCTTCTGCCGTCCATGCCTGATACATATCATCAAGTGTTGGAGTCACACGGGCATCTTCCTTTAAACCTGCTGCGGGGAGATTATCTTGAAAACCGCTGTTAAGAGAAAATATAGCACACAAGTTTTACAAGTGAACAACATAACAATCAGCACAGAATCAAGTAAAGCAGACATTAACAAGACTAATGCCCACCCTAGGTCTCAGTCTCCATATCTACAAAAGCCCCCCCCCCCCCCCCCAACTTTTTTTTTCCTTCAGAAAAGAACAAAAAATATTACACACGGAAATTATTATGCAAGTGCTATTTACTCTTTAGCTATCTAACAAACACAAAACTGAGACCTAGAGCAAATGGCAAAATGTAACTTACTTTATAGAGAAATCATGCTAAATCTTTACTATATCTTTTCAAAGTTACTGATTAACTGCTTATATTTAAGAATTTATATTACCAATTGAATTAATAACAGAATATAAAAAGCTAGCGTTTATAATAATGTACTGTACCTGCCAATAAATGTTATCCAAGGAAAATAATCTGTCTTTAACTATCAACAAGTATATGTAATGCTAATAATACATTATTATGTTTATACGTTTATAATAATGTACTGTACCTGCCAATAAATGTTATTCCAAGGAAAATAATCTATGTCTGTAACTATCAACAAGTATATGTAATGCTAACAATACATTACCTACACTACATTTCTGATTTAATGCTATTCAAAACAATATTTAACAGTATTCAACTGAGTCTGCAAACAAACATGGATGTTAGACAACTAAGCTGAAAGCTGTCACTAACTTCAGATGACAGGCCCCACTTAGTGCGTATTTTATCCCTCAACCAGGAATAACAAAGCAAAAGAAGTTGGACAGATATGCTCAGTCCGTATTGAATAACTTTTTCATGCATTAAATAGCAAAGAAAATTAATCTGAAACAGGATACGGCAAGTTCATTAATAAGTATGTTATTTTATGTTTTTTTTTTTTTTCAGAGACTGCATTCAACTGAGGGGAGGGTGAGAGTGGGTGACTTAGCATTATACTATGGATGCCAGAGATTTATTTGGGAAGAAATGGTAGTGAGGAGGGAATATGGTCACCCCAGCTCATAAGACAGATAGACCTGGTATATGTGAATGCCACCTCTACAACAATATGTGGTATGAGATTACCTTTCTACCAGAGGTTGTGGGGTTATATTCAGTGAAACTTCTCTGCTTGACTAGTATTCGACAAATATGGGTTTAGTCAGAAGTCTAGTTTGCTAATATATGAAAACTAGGCTTAGTCAGTCAGTCTTCTTCTGCCTTTCGTCTTTCAATGGAGCATAAGCCCTCAACCAACTCACACCAAGCCTTTTGTAGACTTGGCCCCGGTAACACCTGGGTCAGGTCTAGTTGGCTGGTATACTACAACCAGTCAGAAGTCCCTAGTTGGCTTGTATAGGAGAACTAGGCATAGTCAAAGTCTCTAGCTGGCTTGTATAGGAGAATTAGGCATAGTCATTCAAAGTCTCTAGTTGGCCAGTAGATGGTAAATGGGTTTGTGTTATTCAGAAGACTGTATTTGTCTAGTACATGACAAATAGTCACAAATTGACTAGAACAGGGGTGGCCAACCTTTTCAGAAATAATATTTTCTGCCGGGCCACGCACCTAAATTTTTTTTTTTGGGTGTTAATTAAAGTAAACAAGCAAGCGTGCTACAGCTTCGACCACATCATCGCTTCCCACTCCGCGGGCCGCAACATGATGTCCGGCTGGCCGCGGGCCTCGTGTTGGCCACCCCTGGACTAGAACATGACAAATGGGCATATGTTAGAAGTCTGTAGTAGGCTAGTACATGACATCAGTCAGAAGTCTCTATATTGTGAGTATATGAAAACTACACTTAAGTTAGAAGTGACCAGTAGTCTAGTACATGAAAAATGGGTTTATGTCAATCAGAATCTAGTTGGCTAGCATACAACTAAACAGGCTTATGTCAGTAAAAAGTCTGTAGTTGACATACATGACAAGTGGTACTTATTCAATGATAAGTCTCTAAACTGCTAGTGATATAACAAATGGTCTTACGTCAGTAAGAAGTCTGTAGTTGACATACATGACAGGTGGTACTTATTCAGTGATAAGTCTCTAAACTGTTAGTGATATAACAAATGGTCTTACGTAAGTAAGAAGTCTGTAGTTGACATACATGACAAGTGGTACTTATTCAGTGATAAGTCTCTAAACTGCTAGTGATATAACAAATGGTCTTACGTCAGTAAGAAGTCTGTAGTTGACATACATGACAGGTGGTACTTATTCAGTGATAAGTCTCTAAACTGCTAGTGATATAACAAATGGTCTTACGTCAGTAAGAAGTCCGTAGTTGACATGTATGACAAGTGGTACTTATTCAGTGATGTCTCTAAACTGTTAGTGATATAACAAATGGTCTTACGTCAGTAAGAAGTCCGTAGTTGACATACATGACAAGTGGTACTTATTCAGTGATAAGTATCTAGTTGGCTAGAGATATGACAACTAGACTTATTCAGAGTTACTGAAAAATGTTACCAGTCTTTAAACCTGGAGTTTTCTCTGTTTGCCAAACTACATCAGCACCCAGAGTTTTGGCTGTCCCGAGCAGACACTAGAGGACAGGCAGGTAATGCACACAGGGGCAACGAAGACGGTAGGGTGTGCGAGTCTCTCTGTGCCTGGCCTGCGCAACACCAAAACTTACTGAATTTCTGCGCTCAGGCATTCTATCTCTCGTCGAAGATCTGCCACTTTGTTCCCTCGCTCCATATGCTCGTCTTTCAGAAGGTGAATGTATTCAGCCGCTAAAAGAGGGAGACTGGTCAGAATATGGGTCAAGTGCCTCCCTAATGCAGGCACATCTAACCACACTAATATACTAATAGCAAGCATCAACAAATTCATTTCAATCATACCACTGCAGCCACACAGATATGCACCACCCACAATGCATTCCTTAACTATTACAAATTTTTCATTCACACAAATACATTTCAGAATATCTGTCTTTCCTTTAACAACATAATTGTTTTAATGGTTTCTGCACCATCTTCAAATGCATGAACACCAACAAAACTTAATTAACAAAATCGGCTAAACTAAACCAAAAATAAATTAAAATTGCTTACCTACAAACCTGAAATGAAACCTGAATTAAAACAAGGGCAATTAATGGGTACAAGTGATGACAAGACAAAATTTGTAAAATGCAGAAATGCATTCTCACCTTTGGAAAGGATGGCAGATTCACTGAGTTTACCCTTGTCTCGTAATGATGGCACATAATCTTTGATATCATCTAAAGAAGTCTGAAACATAAATACAAGTATTTTTTTTCATAACTGCATATTAATATCATAATTAAACAATCAGTTAAAAGTGGGAATTTTGTGTGTGAATATAATCTGGTTTTAGTTACAATGTGTGTCAGAATGGTTTCTCTCAAGTATAACCTGTAAGTGTCAGATAGTTTCTATAAGTATAATCTATCATATTTATTTTAATTATAATATGCACATATATCATATAAGTCAGATCATGTCCTGGTTGAATATATGTATATATAATGATTGGTATAATGTCATATTTATTATAATAATAAGTGTCAGAATGGTTTCTGTAAGTATAATCTGTAAGTGGTAAGTGTCAGTATGGTTTCTGTGGGTATAATTTAAGTGCCACAATGGTTTATGCAGATATAATCTGCAAATGTTGGAAAGGTTTGCGAAGGTGCACATGTTGTGTACACAGCAATGTGTAGGAAGGCAGAGAGGATGGATGGTGCGTGATGACAGACAGAAGCAGAAGGAAAGGCTGTGTAGAACTGTGCATCAACAATCTCTATGTACCTTGATCTTATCCCGACGTTTAATCTCAGCTCGTTTATGGGCTGGCCTCTTGTGCCTGGGAAGTGGATTGCTGCGTCTAGCTGCCACGTTCTCTTTCAGGGTCCCTCCTGACACGCTGCTGGCACTCATGCTGCCACTGCTCTCACTCCATGCTGGTGATGTTGAACGAGACATGTTTGTAGGGGTCAGACCACCTGGATGTGGTGGGGTTAAATCCCCAGTGATGACACCGGGTTCTGATGGGCCATGAGGAGCTAGGTTCTTCTCCAAGAACAGCAGACTCAAGTCTCTAGGATGGTGTGTGTTCTCATATAAAAAGGAAGTCAGATCATGTCCTGGTTGAAGAGGTACATTGTGTTCACTGCTTGGCATGCTCAAGTCCCACTGCATGAAAGATTCTGACGAGAGGGCTATGTCACAAAAATTTTGCATGAGCAGTTGATCCAGTTCATTGGGGATGACGAGGTCACCAAAGTCACAGTTTAGTGATGGCAACTGAGAAAAACAGAAAGGAGAGAAAAATGTTACAAGTATACTTACTTAAAGACATAATACTGAAAAATAACTTAATGAACCTTTTAAATTCATTGCGTTATCATATCTGGTAGTAAGGCAGATTTTAAACAAACAAAATCAAGGAAAAGATCCAATTTCTATTTAATCATGGCTTATTGGAGATACAATGCTACCTATTATCTTGATAAACTCAAAATGGGTCGGCACCACATTGCTGAATGAGTGAGTGTAACCGTTGGGAAACTACGCTGACAACGTCATGAGCATAGTTGGACGAGGATTCGGCTCCGTGGCTGAAGGCGTGCGAACGCGGTTCATGAGCCGGGTACCAGGCCTTTGAAGCTCAGCTGCAACCGATTTGTGCAGCAGGTCATGTCGTGTTGTGTTATAACATGTTGGTATTCAGAAAGCAATGGCAAACTACTGAACGTAAAATCTGCCTGGTACATTAACAGCAGCTGAAAAATGCTGGTGTTGACTGCAATGTCCCGTACGGGATATGCAACAAATAAAAAAAAAATTTTTAAAAGGAAAGACACCTCTTATTCCTCTATGTATTCTGACATCCAAGAATGTAATGGTCCTAGCCCATTGCAAGCTCCGGCTTTGGGATTTTATTTTTAAAAAGTTTATAACCATGATGCTGCCTTAAATCCCTACAGCTTTTCTGGGACACATGACACAGCAATGATGACAGGTGTGTTTAGGTTAAGAATGTGAAAATAAGTGAAAGTACGTGCTGCTGCTGTAAAACTGTCAAAAAAGTTTGTTCATTCTTGTACACTAAAAAATTGAATACTGGCATGACCTCATGGGTCGGCAACACACTAATTCTGAGCATGCTCCTGGGCACTCCAAGCTGTGAGTGCTAGATCTCGGTGCTGGCTATCTACCATCAGTGTGGGGAATAGCTGTGACTCTCCTGGGTGCTGGATATCTATCAGTGTGGGGAATAGCTGTGACTCTCTCTGGGTGCTGGATATCTACCATCAGTGTGAGGAATAGCTGTGACTCTCCTGGGTGCTGGATATCTACCATCAGTGTGGGGAATAGCTGTGACTCTCCTGGGTGCTGGATATCTATCAGTGTGGGGAATAGCTGTGACTCTCTCTGGGTGCTGGATATCTACCATCAGTGTGAGGAATAGCTGTGACTCTCCTGGGTGCTGGATATCTACCATCAGTGTGAGGAATAGCTGTGACTCTCCTGGGTGCTGGATATCTACCATCAGTGAGGAATAGCTGTGACTCTCCTGAGTGCTGGATATCTACCATCAGTGTGAGGAATAGCTGTGACTCTCCCGGGTGCTGGATATCTATCAGTGTGGGGAATAGCTGTGACTCTCCTGGGTGCTGGATATCTACCATCAGTGTGAGGAATAGCTGTGACTCTCCCGGGTGCTGGATATCTATCAGTGTGGGGAATAGCTGTAACTCTCCTGGGTGCTGGATATCTACCATCAGTGTGAGGAATAGCTGTGACTCTCCTGAGTGCTGGATATCTACCATCAGTGTGAGGAATAGCTGTGACTCTCCCGGGTGCTGGATATCTATCAGTGTGGGGAATAGCTGTAACTCTCCTGGGTGCTGGATATCTACCATCAGTGTGAGGAATAGCTGTGACTCTCCCGGGTGCTGGATATCTATCAGTGTGGGGAATAGCTGTGACTCTCCTGGGTGCTGGATATCTACCATCAGTGTGGGGAATAGCTGTGACTCTCCTGGGTGCTGGATATCTACCATCAGTGTGGGGAATAGCTGTGACTCTCCTGGGTGATGGATATCTATCAGTGTGGGGAATAGCTGTGACTCTCCTGGGTGCTGGATATCTACCATCAGTGTGGGGAATAGCTGTGACTCTCCTGGGTGCTGGATATCTACCATCAGTGTGAGGATTAGCTGTGACTCTCTCTGGGTGCTGGATATCTACCATCAGTGTGAGGAATAGCTGTGACTCTCTCTGGGTGCTGGATATCTACCATCAATGTGAGGAATAGCTGTGACTCTCCTGGGTGCTGGATATCTACCATCAGTGTGAGGAATAGCTGTGACTCTCCTGGGTGCTGGATATCTACCATCAGTGTGAGGAATAGCTGTGACTCTCCCGGGTGCTGGATATCTATCAGTGTGGGGAATAGCTGTGACTCTCCTGGGTGCTGGATATCTACCATCAGTGTGAGGAATAGCTGTGACTCTCCCGGGTGCTGGATATCTATCAGTGTGGGGAATAGCTGTGACTCTCCTGGGTGCTGGATATCTACCATCAGTGTGAGGAATAGCTGTGACTCTCCTGGGTGCTGGATATCTACCATCAGTGTGAGGAATAGCTGTGACTCTCCTGGGTGCTGGATATCTACCATCAGTGTGAGGAATAGCTGTGACTCTCCAGGGTGCTGGACATCTACCATCAGTGTGAGGAATAGCTGTGACTCTCCTGGGTGCTGGATATCTACCATCAGTGTGAGGAATAGCTGTGACTCTCCTGGGTGCTGGATATCTACCATCAGTGTGAGGAATAGCTGTGACTCTCCAGGGTGCTGGACATCTACCATCAGTGTGAGGAATAGCTGTGACTCTCCTGCAATCTTATAGCAAAGTTTGCAGGCTTCATCACAGTGAATACTATAAGCATTTCTCCCTTAGACTTGGGTAATGCCTGCCTCTGGGACACCAGCACCTCTGTAGTCCACAAGTATATGTAACGGTTCCAGGTGGCCATTAGATTAACTTAAAAGCGACGGTGGCTTTCTGGCTAGATCACTAGTTTATTAAGTCAATGGTCCAGGTTCAATTTCCAGCAGTGACCCCCCCCCCCCCCCCCAAGCCACAAGTGTGGCTCTGGGGTCAAACCCAAAAACAAATCACTGGATAATTTTCAGTGTTCTGGAAAGAAAAGGCAGCGTGAAGTAAGTACATGGCCATCACATCTCATTAAAAGATGACCTAGAATATATGAAGGTATAGAAACTGCATACCTCATCATCACCACCCACCGTGAGTCTTTTACCATTACTAACTCCTCTGAAACTATATTTAATTATAAGAGGTCATCATGTATTTGGGAATCTTAATGGATGGCACAGGGGTAGTACACACCGATAATATAACATAAAGCATAAGTTTGGTCCTGTATGTCTGCATTAATAATGATCAGGGGTTTTTAAAAAATCCAGTAGCTGAGCAGCCAGGTCATCATCATGGCACCTGGAAATTTTTACCTACTGCCTGAATTTTCAAGTTTTCTTTGTGCAAAAAAAAAAGTCTTGGCGCCTGAGTTATGTTTAGCTTTTTCTAATCATTATCTCTGATAATGTAATGATTATTTGTAAATGTGGGTCAAAATTTCAAACATGATTCATGCTATTTTTAGCCCAAAGGTTGAAGAGGTACAATTTTCAAAGTAAGAAACATAGATAGCTTAGCTAAATTAATAATTCCTGACAGCTAAAGAAAAGTATGGTGGTTTCAATTAATTGCAGTGTGAGAAACAAGCTTTATTTGTCATCTTTGGCTTCACAAGTCACCCAGATAAATTTATTATTATCAGAAATAGGAATAATATACAAGTGCTAGATCCATATTTTTTAAAGATCAATCTGCGCTCAGAGGTTGATGTGGTCAGTTTCACGCAGGCCGCCCTGTGGAAAGAGACCCAGCCAAATGGGATAAAAGGCGGTCTTTACCTCCCAAGGCACTTCCAGGGACCCACTTTGGGCTGGGTCGACCTGAGAGTCAAGGTGAAACTAACATGTGTTCAGATGAGGGTTCGAACTAACATGTGTTCAGATGAGGGTTCGAACTTATGACCATCGGACCACGATAAGCGACTCTGCCAGCAGAAGCAGTGTATTCTACCGCGGTTCCCAATTATAAGTTAAAAAGAAAATAGAAGTATAGTAAATAATCAAATTTTAAAATGTTTTAATAATTTATTTAATAATTGCAGATTAATTCTTATTTTTAATTTATAAAATAAAGCAAGTAACCAGCCACCACAATTTCATCATTTTAGCCAATGTTTAGGGGTGAAGTGGTCAATCTTTAAAAGGGGGGGGGGGGGAATTCCCTTAAGCCGAAGCATTAAACCTTGACCTAGGATGACATGACGCCGCTGCGTGATCAGATAGCGTCTCGTCCTGTGATTGGCTGAAACCAGGTCCTGGAATGATTGGACTGGCGTCACAACGCAGCCGGCTATATAAATCTAACACGCACATTTATTTGGTTTTGCAATCCCAGCTTCGAACCAGAAAACATCGAGACAATTTTTAGACCAAACACTCAACATTTTGGATTAACAGTAACAGTACCTAGCAATGCATGAATCTTTACATTCTAAAATTATACGAACTCCACTTCTACACAAAATACATTACAAGCACCAAATGCTGACAATGTCAATTATATTGGAACCCCATACGATGATACGTAGTACTAACTAGTAGTAGTAACACAAATTAAAATATAAAATAATGTTACAGTTTACAGTAAAACAAAATTATTAATTTGGTCATATTTACCTCATTTCCCACAGGCGCTACTTGGAAATTGATAGCGGATGAATCAAGCTGAGGCTCCAGAGAATCAGCTCCCATAGCAATCATCTTTTGGCCATAAAGTGGACAATATACGTTAAACAGAAAAATTCGTCTCAGACAGTCCGCCATGAACTACCAAATTTTTAGCGTGGCCTAGGATTTTATACTCAATCCCACAATGCAATGCGCGGATTCAACCGTCAGGACTGAATAGATTAATCATCATGGCTGTAAAAGTACAATAAGTGCCCAAATATGTTTTCTGTATCTTCAGAGTCATAAAGATTAATATCCACAGGTAAGTTAAATGTAATTAAGCTTTAATTAATTATGCTTTGTGAGTTTAGTTTTCAAGAATTGAAAGAAGTGAATTGCATGCTGCCTCCTCATTGGTTGTAACAAGCACATGACCGTTTATAAATAGAACATGTATCCGTGTGGTGGAGCGGTGGGAAGGGGGAGTTTCAAGGCCTTGATTTTATTTTATTATCTTCAACATAAACCTTATGATTGGCTTATGACAAATAAACCCAAGATCAGGGTTTATAACGTCCTATATCATAACGAAATAAATAGACTGTTGACTCATTTGAGAAATATTACTATTAAACCACGGCTGGTTTTGTCCCCAAAAATGCCAAAATCACCACGCGTGTGTGTTGACTGGTTTGTTTTGGCTTTGCTTTGTCTCATCGAAACACGTAATATAGCAAATATAATAAATAATAATAATTCTTTTTCCGTGTGCATTCATTCCTTACAACACCCCCCCCCCCTACTTTTCCATGCTTTTTCGTTTCTGTTTGTCGTTTTCCAACGCTTCTTTTTAAAACTTACTGACTACACGTATCTATTCTGGCATTGGTCACAAACATCAAACAGGATGTTTTTCTTGAGTTTCCCCTAGTCCTTAGATTTCTCGCTTCAGAAAAGAATGTGGAACTGTTGACATGATTTTCGCTGCAAGAGAAATGTCAGGAACAGAACTGCGAAATGTTCTCCACTTTCATTGACCCTACCAAGGCTTTTGATACAGTCAGCAGAGAAGGACTGGAAGATTATGGCAAAATATGGCTGTCCACGAAAGTTTGTCCAAATAGTGCCGCTATTTCATGATGGCATGCAGGCAAGAGTACAGGAAAATGGTGAACTGACTGAACCCTTTCCTGTCACCAATGGAGTGAAGCAAGGATGTGTCCTGGCACCAACACTGTTCAGCCTCATGTTTTCAGCCATGTTGATGAATGCCTTCGAGAATGATTACATTGGAATAGACATCAACTACCGTATGGATGGAAAGTTATTTAATCTCAGAAGGCTGAAAGCTAAAACCAAAATTAACAGCAACACCATCAGAGAGCTCCTGTTTGCTGATGATTGCGCTCTATACGCCAACTCAGAGGCGGACATGCAACATAATGTTTCAGCTTTCTCACACGCATGTGCCAACTTTGGACTCAATATCAACTTTGAGAAGACTGTAGTTATGTACCAGCCAGCTCCAAGGAATAATCACACTGTGCCGAATATCAAAGTGAATGATCATAGACTAAGTGTTGTGGACAAATTCACCTATCTTGACAGCACTGTGTCACAAGCTGTCACAATTGATGACGATGTGAATGCAAGAATCTCCAAGGCCAGTGCGGCCTTTGGCAGACTGTACAAGAATGTATTGGACAGGACTGGAATAAGCCTGCAAACAAAGCTAAAAGTCTACAAAGCAGTTGTATTATCCACACTGCTATATGCTTGTGAAACCTGGACTGTTTATCAGCGACACGCTAGGAAATTAAACCACTTCCACACAGTCTGTCTAAGGAAGCTACTGAAGATTAAATGGCAAGACAAGATTCCAGACACTTAAGTCCTAGAAAGAGCATCCATGCCCAGTATCCACACTCTACTGATGAAGAATCAGATTCGCTGGGCTGGTCACTTGACTTGCATGCCAGATCACAGGCTCCCTAAACGAATTTTTTACAGTGAACTGCGTTGTGGTAAACGCTCCCAAGGTGGCCAGAGGACACGCTTTAAAGACACTCTGAAAATCTCACTGAATGCTTTTGGAAATTATGACACCTGGGAGGCTGCAGCCAGAGACCGAAATTCGTGGTGTGCATCATTACGCAAGGGTGCAGTCATATGTGAGGCAACCAGGACTGCAAGAGCTGTGAAGAAAAGACAGGACAGAAAAACCACTGCAGGAAATCTTCCTCCAGAAACGTCAAGCATTCTTTGCCCACATTGTCAAAGAGCATTTCGAGCCAAAATAGGCCATATCAGCCATCTTAGAACCCACGGCTCCATACCTTCAACCCCACTGGATGAAATGAATGGTCATCATCATTCTTGATGGACAAACAACAACACACAGATTTTCTCAAAGGATTGCTCCAGTCGGTCCGATATTCTCCTTCGGTGCCATTGCATTGTTGCAGTCCTGGTGGGTGGTCCTCGTGGAGGGAATGGGCGTTCTGTCTCTCTCTGTCCATTTCCCATATACTATGGCGACTCCATGACGATCAGACGTTGATCATGATCCAGGTTCCTGAGCTAAGATCATAATGATGATTTAAATGTAAAATTAAAGCACGCATGGTGCAAGCGCAATTCAGTTAGTATGTTACTATACTTCTTTGCGTTCATCCGGAGTGTTTTTTCAGATGTGATTGCGGTATGTCTAAGTTATGCGCCCTTGGGCCGAAATCAGTAGGCCAATACATCCGACATTAGCGTGCATTTTTGACCAGGTTGCATTCCTGGGGTATGTTACTATATTATTAATGAACTTTAAACTATGGCTGGTTTGACTCCAAATAACATATTGATGTATGTGTAAGTAATTATGGACCAGATGTTTGATTTTGGTTAACCCTTTTAGGACGGAACAACATTGGCCATTCGGCCAAATTTAGATTTCCCTCTGAAGAAGACTGGGTCATTTTTTTTGGAGTACAGAAATGATTAAAGTGACAATTTTGAAAATTCAAAAACAAAATATTAGAACCCTATATATGTATATACAAGTATATATATTCTTAAAGAGGATATAGTAAAGTTTATTTCTGTGTATGATTGAAGTTGTTTTGTTCATGTTTATGCAAATTTGGTGACCTGATTTGTATTTTGTGAAAAATAAAATATTTCATACCACTATGTATTAATTGGTACTAAATATTTTTTTTAAATGGTACTCACCTATAATTTCCTCATTGAATACCTACACCACTTTAGAATAATTTTAAACACTTATGGTTTTAAAAAACAACCATGAAGTCCCTTTTGACATTTGTAATAGGTGGGCTGCCGGCTTCGTGGCTTAGAGGTTATGACTTTTCTCCGTAATCTCGTATACTCTCGTCGGTAACGTGATGACGGTAAGAATCAGCAGTGGTTCGAATCGCATCGGTAACTTACGGGATATGTGAGCCGGCCGCTCAGAAAGCAATGGCAAACTACTGAGCGTAATCTTGCCAAGAAATCAACATACAGCTGAAAGATGCTGGTGTTGACAGCAATGTCCTGTAAAGGATCTGCAAAAAAAAAAATAGGTGGGCTTTCATCTGGTGACATTGTTTTGGTCCAGACATCTCCATGAATAGATGAACACGATAGCAGTTCTTACAATGGGGCCGAAGAATCTGCTGATTCGTCTTTCTCACTCTGACCGTGTCATGATATCATGGCCGATTTTTCGGCCAGGTCGGAGTAAAAGGGTTAATTGAAATAGGCAGTAATGTTAATATATTTATTATATTATTAGACAGTTAGTCGCACTTCCAACTTCAAGGCAAAGGGTCGCCCCATTATGCTCCGTTCCTGTGCCAGTAAATATCAAACAAAATGCTCCTCACTGTCCCATGTGAAAAGTGTAACAGACAGGAGTCTTGAATAGAGTTGCCAGACGTCCAGGAAAAAGAGGATATGTTCTCCTTTTTAGCCTAATAATCTCCGTCCAGCAGGCAAAGCTAAAAACCTTTAAAATGTCGGGCTTTTCTTATATTTTATGTTTAAAAAAAAAATATTTTATGAGTAATTAATAAAGATTAAACCCACAGTAAGGTCATTTCCCACGATTAAAGTAATAATTGTACAATCGACTGTTTAAATAATGTTTTTTAGCATTTTGAAAAAGGCCTCCTTTGAATTTATATTTATTTTTTAACATGACTGTTTCTTGGTTGATTCACTAAGAGTAAGATACACTTATTGGCAGCTCAATAAATAAATCAATCATGTGCCATGCCGGAAAGCGTGGGCGGGCATGACTCGCCATTTCACTCGATCACCAGTGTCGTGGATCAGCTCAGTGTTCCTGTCTCATCCATGCCATGTGGCCAAGCCATCCAGGTATTTTCCTCTCGGTCTTCCTCTTGGTCTGTTCCCTTCGATCTTGCAGTTGTCACCGAGTTCTCCAATCCATTTCTTCTCATAACATGTCCAAAAAATTTTGACTGTCTACGTCTAATTTCTCTAATCAGTTTACGATGTTCATTTGTCTCCTGTAGTACTTGGTTATTGGTTTTTCTGTCTGTCCATGGTATTCTTTGCATTTTCCTCAGAAACCACAT
The DNA here is from genome assembly GCA_963921405.1 of Cepaea hortensis. NCBI lineage: Eukaryota > Metazoa > Mollusca > Gastropoda > Stylommatophora > Helicidae > Cepaea > Cepaea hortensis. Next base: position 84,432,715 of record OY992886.1, read on the forward strand.
TTCTTCAGCCATCAGATGTTTTTCAGCTTGACTGCTCATTGTCCAAGTTTCACATCCATACAAAAGAACAGGCTCTATGTATCCCCTCAACACTCTTTTTCTCGTTTCAATTGACATCTTTTTATTGGTCAGAATGTTATTCATCTTGCTAAAAGCTACTTTCGCCATGGCGATTCTTGTTCTAATCTCTTCAAGGCATCTCCCATCAGATGTTATGACTGTTCCAAGATAATTGTACCGATTCACTTGTTGGAGAATATTTCCATTTACTTGTATATTACATTGTGGCACTTCTTTCTTCCTAGTGATGACCATAACCTGAGTCTTTTTACAATTTAATTCTAACCACCAGTTGCTCATTGTGTACAACAATGGCAGCTATTGTAATAAAATTGTACTGATTGTGGGTTTAATCTGGAACGATTCAAATGAAACATTCAATATGTCCTCCTTTGTCCTCTTTTTTTGTCTTATTATGTCCTCCTTTTGGTGCCCACATATCTGGCAACCCTAGTCTTGAACAGCCAGCACAGGTATACTATGCATAATGCTGCTGCCAGAATGCCAACACAAAGGTCCACCACGAAAAATACTGTTCATCGTCTATAGATATTATTAGACAACACAAAACGCAATATCGTAATATTTATCCACCTGTTTGTTTCATGTGTATTTTCCTGCCTTTTATATTCCTGTTCTTTTTTTTTTTTTTTCAACACAGGAGATAAGAAAACACGCATCTCAGAAGAAACATGACATTAAAACAGCAATGAATTAAAGGGATAATAATATAAGAATGGATGCTAACAGTAAGACATATATATAAATTGTTGAATGCTCAAGCAAGATCTGGACTCCCAAGGTCGATCACACCCAAAATGGCTACCAGGAAGTGTCTTGGGAAGTAAAGACGGCCAGCTTGATTCTGACATCACCCACTGAGTGCAGATGGGTCTATAAATATACTTTCTAAAACATTCCTTGAGATAGCAAATAATTACTTAAATTCTACATGAAATAATGGCATATTTTGCAATAAACTAATGCACTTGTGCTGAATGTCATAATCATCTAATAACGGATGTCTTTTTAATGACTGGGGTTTTTGAAAATATTGCCATTCCAAGTTTTGTATTTACCTTTCATGTTGCATGAACTCCACAGAGGGTGAATACAAAACGTGGGACGGCAATATTTTCAAAAACCCCGCAGTCATTAAAAATACAACCTATAGCATAGTATGCATTGTTTACTAGAGAATGAGAAATATGAACTCCACAGGATATCATTAGTTGAATTATTTACTTACCGCAATAAGTCCCACAGCAATGGAAAACATTTTAAACATAGACATTCCCAGAGAACTGCAAAGAAAGTTTAAGCAGTTTACCACAAGAAGAAAAATAGCTATATAGGGGATCATTATTGCCAGATAAAATAATTTAAGTCACTGAAAATCTATAATTACACTGACAGAAATATCAAGAATACCAACACAATATGAAATACCATTAACACTACACATCCATAAGGTACAATGTGAACATCCAGATCATCTGAAAGACATGATTAAAGCAACAAACATCCATTACCTAAAATAACAAATTTGCATATCCTTTACAGGATGTTGTGATCATCCCTAGGTTGATTTTCTAGGCAATTTTACATTTGGTAGTTTGCCATTGCTTTATGAGCAAGAAGTAAACATTTAAATCCAACTTAATATATCCCCATACCCCGCCATCAGCTTACCAGAAGTGTAAGAGCCAATGCTCTTATCCTTTCAGCCACGTTGATGCCTTGGAGGTTCTAGCAGACGTATCATCATCATCATCATGTGCCATGCCGGTAAGCGTGCCCAGTCATTCACCATTTCACTCAATCACCAGAGTCGTGGGTCTGCTCAGTGTTCGTCCCGGCCATACCATGTGGCCAAGCCATCCAGGTGTTTACTTCTCTGTTTTCCCCTTGTTCTTTTCCCCTCGATCTTGCCAGTTGTCATCAAGTCCTCAAATTTATTTCTTCTCATAACATGCCCAAAAAATGTCGACTGTCTACATCTAATTTCTCTAATAAGTTTACGGTTTTCATTTGTTTTTTGTAGGACTTGGCCATTGGTTTTTCTGTCTGTCCATGGTATTCTTTGCATTCTCCTCAGAAACCACATTTCCACAGCCATCGTAGAAACAGTATATCCCAATAATAACCCAGAAAGGTTGGACAGGATATTCTTCTTCTTCTTCTTTAGCGTTCAGAGCCGTTGAGGTTCTTTGCTGCAGATACAATCCTTCTCCATTTGTGTCTCTGGTTGACCTTCTCATGCCAGTCGTTGATTCCAAGTGCTTGTAGGTCTGTATATATATTATCTCTCCACCATGTTCTTGGTCTACCTCGGGGTCTACGGTGGACAGGATATTATTGGTATAAAATATAATTCACTTTACATCGTTATGTGAAAATGATTGCAATTGTAGATGTCATGTTTCTTCTACTTCTTCTTCCCGAACACCCCCACACCTTTTGTGCTATAAAGAAAATTGTTATTTTAAATATGGATTTGTTCTTTTTCCCTCAATCAATTTCTAATATTTAGTAGCAACAAATACTATAATATAAAGGGCATTGTGGTGGCATATTGGGTATATGATGTTAAAGTGTTTTGTAGCTGTTTCTTCAATCTGCACTTCTGTCTTTGAGAAATTTTTGTTTGTTATTATTTTTGTTTTAATCAAAAATTCACACATTATCTAATTCATGCATCGTTTGTTGAATTAATCTTATGAAAATGTAAAACCAGTCGGGAAAAGAGCACAGAGCTAATCCATGACTCTGATTATCGTGTATGATGGTGAAACAAGACCTGCCACACTTACCGACATGGCACATGGTGTTGAAATGTAAAACAACCAACGGTGACTCTGCAGTACTTTACGTATTCAACGTAACCTCAACATCTGATCTACTTTTTATATTTATTGTTACTATTCTACACAGTATGTATAGGTTACATACAGATTTCTCCTGGTGATTCAATCAGTCACTTTCTCAACTTGTTTCAAATTTAGTTCTCAACCCCATTGAGGATACTCTTTTATTTCATTGTGACAGTGTCGGTTTTCACCTGTGTGTTGTCAGGGCTATTAAAGGAAGCAAAGAATAATGAACTATCATTCCATGCATGTTGTATGATGTGAGTTCAGCGAAGAGCCGATATCACTGCACTCAGGACATTCCCATGCGAGCTATGTCCCCTCGTTCAACAGCCAGCGGAGAGTCATACTACTAATCGTTCCCACCCACCACTATCTGATTGAAAGTTCTCCTGGTCTTCCCTCTCAGTTTTGAGATTCTTCCAAAACCTCTGCTGTTCACCCACAATATCATTCTGTCCACATATGGGTTCTTAGTCTGCTTGATGTTGCTTCAGTGAATTCTTGGACATCCAGGAAGTCTATATCATTGACTTTTGATCGTCCTTATTTTCTTCAAAAATCTTTGTATTTTTCTTGGCTTTAAGTACAGTATTTGACTTGTTACAGCTTCTGTGATCAGATTCTGTGGTTGTTGAGCATTGAAGTGTTTTCAATCTTTGTTTGTTGGTTTTTTTATTTTTAAATTATTTCTTTGTCATTCTGGGTCTTATGGCAAATTGATTTGGAAGTCAAAGGTTAAACTGCCACATTAAATTTGCCAAGAATAATATTTTGGTCAGTAACATTATATTTGGTGGCTGCGAATACGTGATAATTAGTAAACAGGCACAAAATCCCTGGAAGCCGTGGGGATATGGTTTTATAGAAGAATGCTGAAAATTAATTGGACAGCCTAATTGAGCATAATTAAGGGAAGCTGTGTCGCAAAGACAACTTATCACAAATATTAGAAAGAGGCCGTGATCGTTTTTTGGCCATGTTATGAGAAGACAAAAACTGGAACATGTGACAACAGGAAAAATTTGTGGAAAGAGAGATAGAGGAAGACAGCATTAGAAGATTGTAGACAGTCATGTCGTGGCACAGAAAAGAGTCAACACATGAATTGATCAATGACGTTGGAGGTCGTAATTTGTGGAGAGGCATGATCGCCACGCCAGCCTGCAAGGCACTGGATGATAATGATTGTTTGGGTGGGATAGCCTGACACAGAGAATTAACATGTTTATGGGTGCTTTTTTTATTTTTCATTGTTGACAATATTAAAAATGTCTAGCCATTATCATGCACACCGTAAAATCTTGTGTATATTACTTGTTCGTGTATATTACTCATGCTTGATTTAGGCCAAACTGTCCACAGAAAAAGGAAATTCCTGTGTAATACGCACGATAATTTTGTAGTGTTTTATATTATTAAACATCTTTTAAATTATCTGGCACATAAGAAAGCATCCAATTCAATTTTGTATAATTCTCACTTGCAAATTGGGACAGAACCTTCACAGGGTGGGTTACGATATTAAAAATGCAAAAGATAGGATGGCTTGGTATGAGTTGGTTGGGGGGCTGTACTCTAATGGTGAATAAAAGGCATTACAAGAAGATATAGGCCAGAGATTTTCCTGTGTAGTTACTTGCTTTGTCACATTCCATATGAATAGATCTTACATATGAGATATACTGAAGAAAACTAGATGCTACTAATGAATGGATCTTTGAACAAGATTTTATAAAACGAAGAGGCAGAGTAGTCTTCTTTTAAAAGATCTTGCGCACGGAATGTGTTACGGCTCTCATAGACTGTGTCTATAAAGTGATGTTTTATTTAATGTTTTCCATTCCACTATGATGTTTATGAAACACAGTAAACTCACACGCAGGAGAAGAGAAATGCCTTTTGCAGCAAATGTTTTTTTTTCTGTCAGTTTCCAAATTGACACCTGTCCATTTTGGTGTTACTTTGATGTTTTGTCATTTCAAAGCAAATAAGTTTTTTTTATTCCACACTAATAGTCTGTTGCCACATTCCAAGTAATCAGATCTGTTGTCACATTCCAAGCAAGCAGATCTGTTGTCACATTCTAAGCAAGCAGATCTGTTGTCACATTCTAAGCAAGCAGATCTGTTGTCACATTCTAAGCAAGTAGGTTTGTTGTCACATTTCAAGCAAACAGATCTGTTGTCACATTCCAAAACTTGACAGGTCTGTCATCACATTTCAAGCTGACATGTCTGTCATCACATTTCAAGCTGACATGTCTTTCCTTCCATTGGAAATAGTGTTCAAGAAAATGTCCACCAATAGACATAACTAATGTGTGGAATGTTTACAAGAATTTATATGCTGATAGATAGAAAGATATTGCATACTGTATGAGCTATGGGTGATGCTTGTTAACTGATGCTAAGTTTGATGTCTTCCCTCTACTGTGATATTGATGGGCAGTGAACTCATTATATACATCGGAATGAAAGTTAAATTTATCTTCTGCCTCTCAATATATGTGGCACAAGGTGTTGATCCCACTGTCTGTCTCATAAAATCATTTCTCATTCAGTCCAAGATAGTTAAGTTGGCAGTTCTCAAGCATTTCATCTAGCAGGTGTTGCCGCCTGACTTAGGCTTCAAAGGTTGTGGGTTCTATTCCAGGCAGCGTCCTTCGGTTCACAAGTGCATTTTTTCAGAGACTCCTGGGGGTCGTCGCTGGAGCTACGGAGTTCATGCTTTGTGCTACGCTTTTAGCAGTCCACTGCGGAAAGAGACTGAGCCATATGGGATAAAAACCTGGTGCAATGAAGTCGACTTTTAACCGACTTTTTTCATCTTGCTGGTGTTGATTTTGCATAAGTTTGATTTGGACAATTTCCAAGTTTAACACTGGTAGCATAACAACTGGTAATATGGGTGGGGAAAGAGTGAGGCAAAGAGAAGTTACTCGTGTTGGACATGATCCATACATTTGCAGCATTGCTGCAGTTTAATGTAAGTGATAATAAGTTATGATATGTTTTATTCCTCCTAGGGTTGATAGGGTAGATAGAAACAAGCTGTGGGAAATCCTTAAACAATATGGAGTGAGTACACATCTAACAAACCTATGTAGAAGTTTATACAACAACAGTGAATGCATAGTGAGAGCAACTGGAGAACACTCAGAACCCTTCACCATAAGATCTGGAGTACGACAAGGTTGTGTCCTGTTCCCTCTCTTGTTCATAACATATATAGACAACATATGTAAAGAAACCAGCCAAGCAGAGACAGCAAGAATACCGCATGAAGAGAACACAGAAGAAGAACCATCTGCAAATCTAACCATTAGAGAACTCCTGTTTGCGGACGACCAAGCACTAATAGTAAAATCAGAAGCTGAATTACAAGACCACATGAATAGTCTAAACGAAATGTATAGGGAACATAACATGAAAATTAGCACAAGCAAAACATAGGTAATGACTATAACTAAAGAAGAACAAACAGCAACAATTCACCTAAACGAACATCCCTTGAAACAAGTAAAGAGCTTCAAGTACCTAGGAAGTATAATATCATCAAATGGCAGATCAGAAGACGAGATCGAAAATAGGTGCAATAAGGCAAATCAACTCATTGGACAAATGGCACCAATACTAAAGAACAAACATGTATCAATAACTACTAAGAAAGCACTTTACAACACAATCTTCCTACCAACTCTGTGCTACCAATGCCAAACCTGGACAATGACAGAAAAAGAGAAAAGAAAAATCACAACAGAAATGAGGTTCCTGAGAAAAATACTCAACGTATCAAGAAGAGATAAGATCAGAAATGAAGAAATCAGGACTAAAGTGGGGGTTAACGCTGCTCTATATTTTATTAGAAAGCAGCAGGTCAAATGGTTTGGCCATGCAAGTAAGCTACCAGTCAACAGCATGCCACAACAAGCAATGATGTACACACCAGATGGAAACAGAGGAAGAGGCCGACCACGTAAACGTTGGACGGAGGGAATAACAGAATCCATGGGAATGTCGATATACGAAGCCCATAACCGGGCACTCTCACGAAGTTTATACTTCACCTCGACACCGCAAGGTACAAGAGGAACATGATGAGATGAGAGTGACTGCAACATTTTTCATTTGTGAGTTGATTCAAAATTGTTATGTAGGGTGGTTTAAGGAGCCAGCTGGCACTAAAGTTCCTTGGGCAGCCACATTGTTCTGTTATTTCAGTATTCTGCTGTTTACAGAGATCTTGGAGATCACGCTCATCAGGAGGATTATGTATATGGAAACATATAATCTGTTGCTTAAGAGCTGATACTTTTCCCCTGAGGGGGCTTATGGAAGATAATGGAACAATGGTCATAACTATCAATAGATTGATATCAATGGTTTAATGTATCCTGCTTTTATAAATATGTTTTTTTTTTGGTTGTTGTTGCTTTACATGCTGTCGCAGCTGTACAGGAGATGGAGTCAATATATTTATATAAGATGAACAGACAGATTACATTTTCATCTCTAAGTGGAAGACTCAGAATAATCTTAGCTTGACAATCATCATCATTCATCACAGTTTTGTATTTAATAGATTCAGTGTTGAAGCCTGTAGTGGAGTGTTCTACAGGTGTGTTACCAGAAGTTCAAGATAGATGGGTATCTTTCAAGTTATTCTTCAAGTACTTTCAACAAATTGTTATTGTGCCTTCAAGTTATTCTTTAAGGCTTTTTCAACAAATCATCATGCAGATCATTACCATTTTGTTTCTCTAAAGAAGATTACCTCGTATCGGAGTGCACAATTACTACAACTGGACAGTCTCACAACATGGTATGGAGAGCCTGGACAGCCTCACAACATGGTATGGAAAGATGACATGTGCATAAACAGAATTAGTCAATGAACCGGAGTCATTATCCTGCATGCCAGTTGACAAGACTCATGATGGGTTTACATCCAATGCTAAAGCAGGTTGGATAAAAGTGGCTGTTTTTTGTAGCTGAAGTATGATGTCATGGCTGTGAGATTGAGTGACCTTTGGGATGTCATCTCATTGCTATGGTTTCTTACTCAGTGATTTCCTCAACCAGAGCCGTACCACCAGCCATTGAGCTTATATTTTCTATATCAACAAATATGAGGAAATATATTTGTATAGAATCTTTTTTGCAAGACAGTTATAGTATACATTTATTCCAACTAAGTTTCCATATTCACAACAATGGTTCGGTCATTCTCTGTCTCTCACTGCCAGTGAATTACATTCATTTATTTGAGACACAAATGGACTTTTTCAAACAAGTTACACTGTTAATCATAAAGCTTATATCTATTTTATTTTTTTATCAAGAAGTGTGAGAAAATATATTTATATTGACTCTGGTTTGCAAGTTGCATGTCCTTTACTGGAAGTTGCAGTCAGTCCCAGCATTTTGTGGCTGTATGTGAAGAAGAGGCTGACCACATAAACGATGGATAGAGGGAATAGCAGAGTCCATGGGAATCTTGATACTTGATGCCCATAAATGGGCACTCTCCCGCTGTTTATACTTCACCTCGACACTGCAAGGTACAAGAGAAACAAGATATGTGATTTTCTAGGAAATTTTTTGTCCCGTAGTTTGCCATTGCTTTTGTGCACGACTAATTCTCATACCATGAGGAAAATCAATGCAAGGCAAGTTTTCTTCTAAATCACCAATGACAGATTTAAAATCCAGTATGCAGAATTGTGAAATGATTTGCAAAACATTTACTTTATATGTTTATTTCAGTACAATGGATTGGTTGCACACTGTCGCTATGATGGTACAGCTTAATATCCTCTTTGCAATTAATCTTGATGTTATCATTCCATTGAATCCTCGGTAAGGTGGTGGATTTTTAAAAAGAAAACTCTTAACCTGCACAGTTTGCGGCAACTTCCCAAGCCAGGCGGCCTTAATTCCTCAGGCTTAAGGACCACGCCACAAGGTACTATAGGCAGTTTTGACAGACAGTTATTATTCCATTGAAACCATTGTTTTCCTGTGGTACATTTGCCTTCTAACTTTTCTCCGGTATCTTTTTCAACAGGATAAGCCATTTTACATTTGTATGTGACCAAAATATTTTATTTGCCAAACCTTGATCTCGTTCAGTTGGGATAACCACAAACCTGATCATATGAAATGGTGAACCATGGCCACTTATCATCATGGCACATGATGATGATCTCATTTAGCATTTCTCGTTTTCATTCCTTATTTTGCCTTTCTGTGCTATTAATGGGAGTCTTTCTTTTTTTATTTTTTAAACATTGTTTTTAAAAACTGAGGTTTAATTTTTCTTAAAACAAAGTCATGCATGTTTGTATTTTAACAAAATTAAAAAAAAAAACACATTAAACCTTTGATTTTCTAAATGAGATGTTAAGGAATTAGGTCTATGGAATTCAGCATTATTTCTGAGAATCGAGGTTGCTAATTAGTAATTTCCAGTATTTAGGGAATTGTTCGTGTGAACCATGTTTCATGAAATAATGATGAAAAAATATAAATTATGCCATATACACATCACAAACACTAATACAGAGATTAAGAGAGACACAGCAAGACATATATTTGTGCTTTATGGACTATGCCAAGATGTTTGATAAAGTGGACACAGTAAAATAAATAATATGACACATATGCAAATCGGCAGTGGTTCTCAACCGGTGGGGAATTCCCCCCTGGGGGGGGGGGAGGGAGAGAGAGAGAAGAAGAGAATTAACATTATTTCAAGATCTCGTTAATATAAGAACTAATTACTTGATATTGTCTTTCGCTCTGTAATTTACGGTTCTGTATATCTCACCCTTCTGAAATTCGTTGTATAATGCAAGTGGACGCGCAAATCACGTTTTGTGTAGACGTCTAGACTTGTCCTAGTATGTGTTATTAAATTTAACTTCTATGTATACGTATGCTGTGTAAGGGAGGGGGATTTATAGGGAGGAAATACGAAAGGGGGGGAGTGACATTCTGAACATGGTGAAGGGGTGCATGAGTCAAAATAGGTTGAGAACCACTGATCTACAGCCTTTGGTTATTGTCGTAAGTCATCATCACTGCATGTAATAAAGAGAGAACTAAAATGTTATATAGAACAAATTTTGCTGCATGGCAGTGAATCATGGGACGTGAGTTAACAAAATAGGAAGAGCTGGAGGAAACGGAAATGTGGTTCCTGAGACGACTGCTGCGAATAACTTGTACTGCCAGAGTAACGAACAACGATTGCCTGGAAGAGGCTAACGATAATAGAGCATTATTATGTACAACTGTAAGACAGAGACAAGCAGCATTCTTTGGTCATATAGTGAGAAGGGAGTATGGAAAACACCTGACAACTGGAGAGATCAGTGGGGAAAGAGACAGACCAAGAGAAATTATGCTGGATTGACTGAGAGGAAGAATATCATCAGCAGAGTTGATCCAGAACACCAAGGGCCGAGATATGTGAAGAGACATGAACGCCTACGCCAGCTGGTAGAGGGATGCACACACTGAACCATTATCATCATCATTGTGTGTCCAGTAGTTTGCCATTGCTTTTTGAACAAGAAGTCAACACTTCGGTACAGCTGAATGCCGGTGCAGGGGTTGAACCGCCTACCTCGCAATCAGCGCCACGTCGACGTCTTAAGTTATATTTAACAACTAAGAATATAAATCTCCTAAAACTATAAACTGTATGTTTCAACTTCTTTGCATGTACTTTTACAGAAGGTTTCAATAAATTATCGGTTGTTTATGATTTACTAGACAACTATCCGTTCAGTAGTTTGGTTAAATGGAAGCATTTATAGAAACAATAAATTTAACCGACCTCTATAATAGTCTATAGATAGAAGCAAATATCTAAAGTTAGGGAAAGTAGAATTGAGTCGTGCGGGCGAAGGCGGCAATAAATCATTGTTATGATGCGGTCGATATCTTTGAGTTATGCTTAATTAGGTCAAGGTTATAAGTGTTCATGTTATTTTACCGATGCTCGTTGTGTAATGTTCTAAGCAGTCGAAGCAATTTGCAATGTTATGTAGCGTGTAAGAATACAGTATTGGGTATTGTGCTACAACGATGAATTACGAGCATTTAAGCATTAGAAAATTAGGTTTGTGGGGGTGTGTGGCTATTCCTGATCTCATACAGGGTCCACGCAGGCATCATATTTGACATAATCATCATGTGCCATGTAGGCAGGGTCGATCTGGGATCAATGTCAATTTTAAAAATCCGGCACGATGCGGATTCGAACCCAAGGCCAACGGGCCGGCAGGCTAGCGTCTATCCACCACACTATCTCCAGAGGACGTGGCCACTTTTAAATTGCACACGAAGCATTATCGGAAATGACACTTCATTTGATTTATCTTGAACATTGATTTGTGTTTATCTTAGCAGGCAATTGATTATCTGTGTTGGATTAAGTTGTCAGTTTAAATTTGCTATATCGAAATGTTTACTATTTGTCCAGAGTTTATTTATCCAAGTAAATAAACTGGCGAGAATAATTACAATACCGTAAGGGTGTCCATTATAGATATATGACCTTCCCCCATTTTGGAGAACTCTAACAAACATATAATAGCGATGTCTTTTACTTCTGTTTAAACGAATAAGCCCAAAACAACAGGTTACACAATTTATTGCCTAGGATATTTCGCTGCATCTCAGATGCTTACTGCAGGGTGGTAAACAAAAATTCCGCCGGGGAGAGAGCACTACAGGAGGTTTCTCATCATCAGAAGGAGCCCCCTCCCCCAATCGCCGCATGTTTCGGCCCCTTTACCTTCTATACACTCTCAGGGGGCAGATCCTTCTGGGTCATGACGTTTTTCTCCTGTCGTGCATATTTATCCAGACGTTTCCCTTGTGGACATCGCCTAGTGTGTCTGCCCAGAAGCCATTCCAACCCCAGGTGGAGGGGGGGGGGGGGAGGGAATTGGGCACCCGGTGCATCTACCAATGTTGGCACTGCACCGTGACTGACCGTGGGAAAGCCAGCTTCTTCCTCCGCCATTTGGCCGCAGTCTTCGCCTCTGCCTTGGTAGGCGTCGGTAGACGTCATTGCTGCCGTGTTGCCTTCTTCGTGCCCCATTCACGGCTTGTGGAACCACCATCCTGCACGCTCCCCGCGGAAGCCAGCCCTTCCTCTGGGTTCATTCTATTAAGGCTTCCCTTTACTCCTTCCCTCCCCCCCCCCACACACACATGACCCATTGACCCTCACTATTGCTGCGAGGCGTGGTCCTTGCAAGAGGTACTATAGTATTCCACCACAAGTGGGCGTTGCCGGCTCTTGGCTGCAGAGGTTAGACTTTAGATGACATTTCCGGACCGGGTGAGTCGCTACACCCAGCTTGAGTGCCATGTTCTTCTCTGGTGGGGTGACTCACGGGTATGCACGGAACCGTAGCTGTTGTTTAGGTCTCATTATGAGGTTGCAATCTTCTGCAGAGGTTTCGGTGTTACTGAGGTTGCTTGTTATTCTTGAAAGACGAGGACTCACATTGCAGGCAAAGTTGAACCATTTACTATGTATCCTTGTCCCACCCAGGATTATGCTTGCTCCATAGCCAACACGAAGCCTCCTTCTTCGCTGTGTCGCTCAGTCTTTAAAGTACCCGTATTCCTTCTTGCCCATTTACACCTATTATAGCTGTTTCACATTACTTAGACAAATTTGTGAAAAAACTATTGAATATAGTGACCAGCAGAATATTGTGTTTGTAGATCAGGAAAAGGCTTTTGATAGAGTAGACAGATACAAATTATGGACCATCCTTGAAGACTATGGGATAGAAGGGCAACTGCTAGAAAACACCATAGCCATGTACCACTCGAGCCAAAGTGCAATAAGAACACAGGAAGGTATATCAGATATGTTCACAGTCAATACAGGAGTGAGACAGGGATGTGTGCTCTCTCCCCTGCTATTCAATATCTACATGGACAGAATTTCCAAAGAAGCAAGTCTCGACAGACCAGATTCAGAAAATTTAGAACTCTTAACTCCATATGAAACAACTGACCCACAGGGAATAAATGAACTTCTATTTGCAGATGATCAGTGCCTGTTTTACAGCGACGAGGGCAGACTACAAAATCATATTACTAATCTGAGTTCAACCTGCAGCAGATACAATATGAGTATAAACACAGCCAAAACCGAAGTAATGCAAGTTAGCAGATCGCCAGGCCCACTAAGTACACAGATAAATAGTACAACTCTGAAACAAGTTAAAGAATTCAAATACCTTGGAAGTATGATCACAGAAGATGGCAGATTAGACAGAGAAATTGAAATCAGATGTCAAAAAGCTAGTGCACTTACATATCAACTGTCACCCTTACTGAAACATCCAAACATACCCATGTCCGCAAAACGACAGATAATAAACAGCATATTCACACCAACCCTATGCTACCAATCTCAAACCTGGACTTTATCCAAATTACACCTTCGCAAGATCAACACCTGCGAAATGAGATGCCTGAGGAGAGCTGCCAACTTAACAATCCGAGACCGAGTAAGGAATGCTACTATCAGACAGACTGTGGGATCAACACCTTGTGCCACATTTATTGAAAGACAGAAGATCAAGTGGTTTGGCCATGTTGTTAGAATGCAACATCAGCAACTACCATCACTGGCCTTACATCAAAGATCATCTGCGACGAGACCACGAGGACGTCCAAGAAGAAAATGGATTGACGACATCAGAGACATTGTACAACCACACGGAATGACACTATCCAGTGCCGTCCACCGGGCGCTGGAACGCAAATTATTCCTCCCCACGACGCTTGACGGCAGAAGTGGAAGATGATGATGATGATGATGATGATGATAGCTGTTTCAGCACGGCGTATGCGGAGTTGGTAACAAGCCTCTTGCTCCTATCTCTATCTCAACAGACAAATATTCTGGTGGTATATACTTCTTGTCTCAGGCTTGCGACCATACATACCACTGTATTTCTCCATCTTATAGGTGTGGTGCTCCTCGACTCTTGACTCGAACGGAACAGTCAGCTCGATTAGTACTAAATGTTAAGTCCACGAAGAGCACACTACAATGTCTTGTCGCAACTGAAACTTCAGGATTTCCGCTGGTTATTTTGCAGCTGTTACTAGATGGCCGAGCTCGGTATTTTATGACCTTTCAACTGACCGATTAGCCATCTTTTTCATCCACACTGGCCTATGTTCGGCTACTCGATTTGCTAACTGTCGTTCCGTTCTGCATATGTATGTTGCTTGACACTTACATTGGAAGTACTGCTGTTTTAACAGTTTCAGGGCCAAGCAAAAAGTTCTTTTTGGCCAAACAAAAGTGGAGGGTGTACAGTGGGAAGTATGGGTGTGTTACAGTTATGACTTAACTGTTGTTAATATGGTAAAAGGCTTGTATTATTTTTTAAACTAAAGTGGTTTGTAAAGGTAAAACTACTGTATTGATATTTCAACTATAGTTTTATTATAAGCCCATGCTGTTACGGGAAGCATTAATAAGACGATTTATCATCCTATGGCACTTAATCAGTTAAGTCGATCGTGTATCCGTTTTATTTCGTCGTCCCCTCGAAAGGTTAGCTGAAGAAACATTTGAAGTTTGGGGACCTATGATTCTGTTGAGGGTAAGTCTGGATGGCTGGCAGCGACGCTTGATGGAGCGGACTTAATTATTCTCTGGATTGCAGAGGCTGGTTAAGAGTGTCCAGTTCATCTTTTAGTGTGTCATCAAAGCAACAATTTCCTAGCTCGATTAAACAGGGTCCATATCAGTATCAGGCTACGCGTGTACTGTATAGGTGTAAAGCTTTTCATATCCAGGTATTGGCCTGCCCATGTTCCTTTTCCATAGATTGATCTTTGGATGGTACCACCTAGGATGTCTAAGAACGATAATGTGTAATTATGTTTGTAGTCAATAGATTACGATTCTGCTTGTTGTCTGGTCTCTGTGATTATAACATATCATAAACATACCGGCCGTATAGGACTAGATCTTTAATATTCGAGACTCTTCGTTCTTCTAAGGGCGCCCGATGACTGTCCGCTAGAATAGGACATAGAGTAGTCCCCATAGCCGACTAGTCAGCGATATCCTAACCGCTTCTTACTAGCAGTCATAGCGTTAACAAAGAAAATGCATTTCATATATTATACCTTTAAACGGTTCCAGCCAATTTTGTTCAGACAGAAAGATTTCATATTAAATTTGCAATTTCCTCCGAAGTCGGAGAGTATCTGCCTGCACGGCGAGGAACCACCAGTCTGCACACCAATAAGCCAGACATGGGACAACGGATACTCACGCAAACCTCAGGTCCTGTATGACATCACACTGATGTTGGACAACAGGATGTCTTCATCCGACATACAGGACCTCGCGCTGGAGTTCACAGCCAGCGAACACAAGCAAGCAAGCAAGCAAATTTGCAATTACCGTGGGGAGTAACTAATTCTCCATATCCAAATCAGTGACTTTATCACCATGTTTCAAGTATTTCAGCCAAAGTATAATTCATTTATTCACTTCGTATGTATGCACCTGACGAGATGCGGCAAAATATGCAGGGCGAAAAATCTTGGATTAGAGCAGGGGTGGCCAACTTTTTCAGCAGGCGGGCCAAATTTCAGAAATAATATTTCCTGCCGGGCCACGCACCTAATTTTTTTTTTTTTCGTTAATTAAAGTAAACAAGCAAGCGTGCTACAGCTTCGACCACATCGTCGTTTCCTACTCCGCGGGCCACAACATGACTCCCGGCGGGCCGCATGCGGCCCGCGTTCCTCGTGTTGGCCACCCCTGGATTAGAGGCTGTTGACAATGAAGTACTTAAACGCTACGGAGGGCTAAACACCAGCCTATAGCTATCAACATAAGCTGTGCGGGGTCTCGTTACATTCTCACGTGCCTCTGCGTAGATGTAAAATTGTAGCACCGCGTTGCTAGCCTAGATGGGTTTTAACTTCCAGATGGAAAAGAGAGTTCTGTGACACAGTCCCTGTTGGGTTGGTAGCTTGGTACCGGACGGAAGAAAAGTCGCGGTATCAACCTCGCAAACCCTTTTCAGGATCCTGTCGACCTGACTACCAATCTTCTTTATCTCTCATTAGAGCACAGACCCTTCCCTTAACCATCTCACCATAAGCCTGTCTTTGCTATCTACTGTAGCTCCCTCTGTATGTCCTATAAAAAAAAATATAGTATTATCCAATCTCAAATGCTCATCTCCGACGTGTTTTATCTCTCTCTCTCTCTCTCTCTCTCTCTCTCTCTCTCTCTCTCTCGATTTCATTGTGAGTTCTAGAGGAAGGATATTCTTGTTATATTATCATCGCGTTTCCTCAATATGTTTCCTAACTAGAGGCAGTGTCTTCTCCCCGCCTCTTATTTCGCTGGTTCTGTCTAGTTCTCTCCCTAAACTTTGCATTAGTCATTCTGCCATACCATTTTCGTCCTTCTGTTTTGCGCAGGCACCATGAATATTTGTAGTAATTGTTTTAGTTATTCCTATCTTTACGATCCACACAACAGTATCGATTTAACGTTAGAGTTAAATAGTCTAAATTTGGTACTAGGTTTAAATTCTTCTCACTACAACAAATTTCCCATTGCAATGACTGGTCCTCTTGCATATTGTATTCTTAGTTTCATACATTTATCTGTTTCCTCATCTGTGTATATATAAATTACAACCTAAATATCTGTAGGATCCCACTCCTTAAAGTGAGGTTCCACTAAGGAAAATCTGGTTAACTTTTGTTATATTTATTCTCCTTATCTTTGCCTTTCCCCTGTGAATTGTTAGACTTAATTGTCGTGACCTCCCATCGTGGGTGTTTAATTTACCTAGCATCTAACCTTGTGTGTGAGACAGTGAGTTAATGTCGCAATTGAAATCCAGATCGATAAGATGCTCTGGAGTCCATTAAATTATATTTGTGGTGGTATCTATTGTTCTCTTTATAATGTAGTCTATATTCAGGAAGAATAATAAACGTGGCAAGAGACATTGCAGTTCTGTTCCTATTTCAAAATATTTTCGAACACCTCTGTTAGTTTTCTCGAATGTAGGACTCTGCATGTTACTCTCTATGCATTGCTGTTATTAAGCGAATGACTTTCTGTGGCATCTCATAATGATTCATGTTTCCTAAGACATTCCTTAACAATGCTATCAAAGGCCTTTTCATGGTCCACAAAGAGTTCAATTCGACATTATGCTCTATTATTATGCGCAATGTGACTAACTGGTCAGTGCAGGAATCCTGCTCGTTCATCCCTTGGTTATTTATCAATAACATCTCTTAATCTCTCTAGATCAGTGGTTCTCAACCGGTGGGGAATTCCCCCCCCCCCCCTCTGAGCCAAGAACCGATTACTTGATATTGCTTTTCCCTTCATACTTTACAGTTATGCACGTCTCATCCTTCTAAAATTCATTTTATAAAGTAAGTAGACCTACAAATCACGTTTTATGTGGATGTCTAGACCTGTTTTAACATATTTACCTTCCATTTTTACCTATACTGTGTAGGGGTGGGTGAATTTTTAGGTAGGAAATAAGAAAGGGGAGGGGGGGGGGAATGACGTTCTGAGAATATGGTGAAGGGGAGCACGGGCCAAATTTTTGATAGGAAGGGGGGGGGGTGACGTTCTGAAAATATGGTGAAGGGGAGCACGGGCCAAAAAAGGTTGAGAACCACTGCTCTAGATTGATCTTGTTTAATATGTTTTAATGAAAACACAGTAGCGCAT